>MU223815.1:1622605-1635163 GCA_018584345.1 Thuja plicata | reverse complement strand
TACCATGTTTCTCTTGTCTAGATCAACAAACCCTTCTGGTTGTTCAATGTATACCTCTTCTTCTAGTATTCCATTTAGGAATGTAGATTTGACATCCATTTGGTATACCTTGAATCCTTTAAATGCAGCATAAGTAAGTAAGATTCTAACTCCTTCTAGTCTAGCAATGGGTGCAAAGATTTCACCATAATCAATACCTTCTTCTTGTCCATATCCCTTGCATACTAACCTTTCTTTGTTTCTAATGACTTCTCTATTCTCATTCAACTTGTTTCTGAATATCCATTTGGTACCAATGACATTCTTATCATCTAGTCTTGGCACTAGTGTCCATGTATTATTCTTCTTAATCTGTTCTATTTTCTTATTTATAGCACTGACCCATTCTTCATTCTCATTCTGTGGATGATGTCTTCTGACATACTTGGCAAGTTTTGGTTCATCTCTATGTTCATCATTCTGATCATCTTCTTCACCTTCGTTTTCATCTCCATTGTTCGGAACATCATCTTGAGTATTATCCTGATCATCAGTAATTACAGTCTGATGCTCGGGTGCAATTTTCTGATTCTTGGGAGTGACACACTATTGCTCAGGTAGAGTGTCAGGTTCTATATAAACAACCCTATTGTAGTCCTTTGGTTCCTTTTTTCTTTCCTTATCATTTTTTTTCCAAATTCATCTATTTTCACATTTGCACTTTCAATGATTTTGTTAGATGACTTGTTAAGACATTTATAAGCCTTGCTTTTGGTTGAATACCCTAGGAAGATACCTTCTTCACTTTCGCAGTCAAGTTTTCCATTCCTATCATCCTTCAATATATAACATTGACTACCAAAGAGTCTAAAGTAACTTACATTGGGTGTATGACCATACCAAATCTCATAGGGTGTCTTCTTTGTGTCCTACTTCAATTGTACTTTGTTTAATGTATAGACAACAGTACTAACAGCTTCCCTCTAGAATGTTTGAGTGATTCTTTTCTCAATCATCAATGTTCTTGCAGAATCAACAATTGATCTGTTTCTCCTCTCAGCAATTCCATTTTGCTGTGGTGTCCTCAGTGCAAAAACCTGTCTTTTAATTCCATGCTCATTGCAATAGTCAGTGAATTCTTCTGAAGTAAATTCCCCTCCTCTATCTGACCTTAAGAATTTCAATTTATTTTCACTTTATTTTTCTACCATTGTTTTATACCATTTAAAAATATTAAATGCTTCTGATTTATCTTTTAAAAACATGATTGTCATCATTGTAGAAAAATCATCAACAAAGAGAATAAAATACCTATCTTCATAGTAGCTATTTGTCCTCATGGGTCCACATAGATCTGTATGGACTAATTCTAGAATTGCAGTAGATGTATGAGTTTTTCTCTTGAAACTAGACTTTGTAATCTTACCTTTTTGACAATTCTTGCACATGATATGCTCGGGCTTAGTCATTGTCGATAAGCCTCTGACATTCCTTTTGTTTCTTATCTTTATCATATTGTCAAAGTTCACATGACACAATCTTTTGTGCCACAACCATATTTCTTCATTTCTAGCCATTAAACAAGTGGTGTTAGTGTCATCAAGATAGAAAAGGTTACCTTTTGTCTTCTCACCGGTACCAATCAGCTTTCCTGATTCATTGAAGATATTTTCCTTCTTATTTTCAAATGCTACTCTGTGACTTGAATTATTCAACTGAGAAACACTTAACAAAATGTAATTCATTCCTTTAACCCAGTAAGCATTTTCACATTTAATTAGGTTATTCAACATTATGGTTCCTTTACCTTCAATTGGACAAGGTGTGTCATTTCCCATTCTCACTTAACCACCATTATAGTATTCAAAAGTCTCAAACTTTTGTTTATCACTGGTCATATGATGAGTGCAGCCACTATCTATGAGCCAGACATCATTTTTACTAACTTTAGATATGAGTGCAGTTTCTACATACCTTTCTTCATCTTCATTTGAATCATCCTTCATGGCTACAAATACCATCTCGATGTCTTCTTCAGATTTGGTGTTGGTGTAATCATCTATGTTCTCAGCTAGGTAACAAGATTTCTTCTCTTTGTTCTTGTGGTCTTAGGTATCTCTCTTATGAGATTGTCGGTTGCTTTGGTAATATCTATAATCACCTTTATCAAACTTCTTCTCACATGATCTGTCATTTCCTCTATCACCTTTTCTTTAGTTTTGACATCTTGCAGCAAAGTGTCCAACCTCTTTACAATTGAAACATACAAGTGGTAATTTACCTTTATATCTGCCTTTGCCTCTCTGCAATATTTTTCCCATAAGTGCTTCAATTTGATCAAGTCATTGATCGTCATTATCACTGTCACTATCATTTCTAACAACATGTCTATGACTTGAGTTACTTATCTTTAGAGAAGATTTGAATGTAGATTTTATGGATGGTAAGACACTATTGTCAAAGTTATTCATTTCAAATGAAATTAGTCTACCAATCAGACTATCTAGAGTAACTGTATTGTTTGCAACTGCTCTCATTTCTTGAATAGCAAAAACTCTAATAGCATAAACATGCAATAAGGTTCTTAAGATTTTTCTTACCACTGTCTCCTCTTCAAGTACATCTCCAACTCCTTAGATAGAATTTACTACATCTTTGATTATGCAGTTATACTGAGTAATGTTTTCTCCTTCTTTCATCCTTAGGTCATCAAACCTCCCTCTTAGGCTTTCTGCATTTTCTCTTAGTATATTGGCATCTCCTCCATGTACAAGCTTCAACTTATCCCACACTTTCTTTGTAGAGGTGCAGGTTTTGACATCTTCAAACTTAGCATCAAAGAGTGATGATGCAAGTTCTATCATCATGCAGTTATGCTCATGCTTGACTCTTAATTTCTCAAGAGTATGAGGTCTTGTAGGAAACACATATTTAGTATTTAAGTATTGAACAATATCATTTCCAATACCTGATAAGTGGAGTCGTATTCATCTTTTCCATGATGCAAAGTTGTGTTTATTCAACTTGGACACATCTCGTCTGTTCATCTTGTGATCTTTTGCTTGAGTTGTTAAACTCCATTTCTAAGCACACAAGCTCTGCTACCAAATGTTAGTAATAACTAAGAGGGGGGTGAATCAATGGACTCAAAAATATTCCAATAATCAACCCTTAAAACTTAGTACCACAATATTATACCTCTAGTTATTTTCAGTCCTATAAGATGAATGCCTCCAAATAATTTTATCAAATTACTACTTCTCGGAATGCTTTGTAAAACCTTCTACTGTATGTTTACCGAATAGCAATTTGTTAATTTACCAAAAGAAAATAAATTATCTAGAGTATACCGATCAATCCAGTTAAGTTATGTGCAATGCAAAACACAAAAGTAATGACTCATAAACACATTGACAAATGGATTTTTAACGTGGAAACCCTATTAAGGGAAAAACCACTTGGGACTGGTAACCCAAAATTTTCACTCTTCTGAAGTGAGCTTAGTGAAGAGACAACCATGTTAAAGGTTACAAACATACTATTAGGTGTGACCTTGTTAGAGGATTTAAAAGTTTAGTCTGTCACTTAATATTGGGCATCTCTATGCTACCATCTTTGGTCAAACACTCACTTGGCCTATTAATTGGTATTTGGAATCTCATGCTATCTTCATGATCAAACTTTTTTATTCTCCTTGAGATGTATCTCAATATAAAAAGGATCTTTAAATCCTTCTCAGTTAAGAGACTTTCTGAATCAATGATTAAACTGAAACAGTATGCCCTGTTCACATATATGACTTATATTTTTAGATTTTCAGATCTATTATAACCTCATAAAACTATTATGATCAATACAACTTTGTTTATACCTTTTCTCCACTTTTATTCTACTCGGTGATGTTGTTCTATGTTGCTCGGTGTCCGCAAAAAACTTTATCTCTTTCCTCAACTTGTTGATCAGTACTGTATGAAGTTTCTCTTCAGCATCCTATTTTTCATTCACTCCCCACACCTATTCGTAATGAATTGAGTTGTCTCTTTATAGACATGATATCATCGTTGTTAGGTTCTTGATCTTCTTGATCTTGACGTGATCCACAATTCTTTCCAATTTGATTTAAAGAAAAGCTCTTGTTTTATCTCGCTAAGATCTTCTTGCCAACTGGACAAAATAACTTTAAATAAATTACTTATCTCTGGCTTATCTTGTCAATGAAAACAATGATAACTACTAGTTAACTCTAGATTTAGCTCTGCCAGCTAGATATTTTTTCATTTTTAAACTCAATTTAATTTTGGTGTTTAACTCTTTTATAGCATTGGTCAACACTCCAGTTCTTCTTGGGCTTCTCCATATATCTACACTATGTTTTTGGCCGTCGGGTATGCTTGTGATTCTGCTCATTGGTAATGCTCGTCGGTGTTCTTTCTCGGCCATCACTGTGACTTTACTGTTGGTGATCTCTATCCGTCGGGTTTCACTGACCGTCGGTGTTTGTAATCACATTGTGAATAATTGTCTTTTATGCATTAGAGAAAGCATAATATTTTTCTCTTTGATTCTCTGAAGTCTTTGACACTTTGATTATAACTAATTAGATTATATCAAGTTGACATCAATGACAATACAATCCATTAACTGATTTAATGTCTTGCATTATCCTTCTGCATTTTGGTGATCTACTTAACATATTCAAACATTCAATTAGTTACATTTCATCATCCATATTTGACACTATGGGTGTTGTTGCTGCAGGCACTTTTACCTTTCCCTGAACATCAATTTGTGATAGGATTATCAGTAAAACTATGAGAATAACTACAAAACCCTAAACAAAAGAACATAATAATATAACATTTTTCTTTTATATTATTTGTACAATTACAATAAGGTTTACATTTTCTGAAGAATGGGTGGGAGTAAAATCCCCGCCTCCGTCATCACGTGGTGGATCCATGTCGTCCTGTGACAAAGATTAAATATAAAAAATTTAGCGAAATGAAAGCAATAGACTTAACAAAAAAAACTTATTAATAAAATGGTATATTGGAGTCATAAATTGGAGGTTAGTTTAAATGGTATATAGTACTTACCACCCACATGATAGTGTATTTTTTGTATCTATGCAATTCAACTAGTAATCTATTAGCAGTTCTTGCCCTACACTTATTAATTTTATTGCACATACAAAAACATGATTCACCTCACGCGCCTCAAATATACAATTGGGACTCTTATTAGTTGACCCAGGTCGCGTACTATTTATAAAACCCACAATATTCTCTTTTTCTTTTGGCCTTCCATCAATGTACATAGAAAATCCTTTACTTTGATCCTTTTCTTTCCATTGTATATAATTCGCTGACAATGTATACCTACGCATACTTTTTTTATATCGAATAATCCACATCCAATTATTGTAATTGTAACAAGGTCCAACAAACTCAATCAATTCAACAACTTTGTTGTAACATGCCTTTATGTCATCCATGGAAAATAGGCCCAAACCATGTAATGACAATGGATCTATACTATATATCCTCTCATTAACACAAAAATCAATGTTAATTGGAGGTAGTTCCTTGGGTACCCATTCTTTCAGAAGATGTGTGTACCTCAAGGGAACCTCAATGTCATCTATGGTCTCATCGTCATAAGAACATCACCCCCCTTCAACAAGGAAAAATTGCATGCATTTATTGAATTTTCTTCTAATCTTTTGACCTCTGGTTGATTTCCCTATTTTAGGCCTACTACATATCTCACTTTCATCTTCTATTCCCGCATTTCCCTAACTCAAGGAAGAGAGACCTAACAAGTACATATTAGGTGGTTCCTGCAGTCCATCAAATAACAGATATAGTTGGTAAGGAGCGAGATATTTTGCTAAATGAGGGTAATGTTGATGTAATAAATAGGGTGTATTGAATTATACCTGTTGAGCCATGTCACTATACAGGATCCTCATAAAAGGGGTTAAATTTCCTGCATATGTGAATTATTTATCTTAAGTTAGCCAAAAATTATGTGATACCTATACTACAAATTACATAGAAGACAACATGAACAATATGAATTCATCATAATCATTGTATATTTTTTAATTCCTCACCTTTACTTTATGTGTGTTATGCAGGATTGTAAACAAAAGGGGTGATGATGTCTATAGTTAATTGCCTATTTCCAAGAAGGGTTACAATCACACAAAATATATGCATGTAATCAGCACCAACAATTGAGCATCATAAGAAATACATTGGTAATTTGTTAAACAATAAATACATTAGATATATGAGTAATAACTGAAACACATGTATCATAAATCACATATGTTGTAATCATTAGAAATGAACACATTAATTTAATTGTACCATGGCATTAGAGTTTAATAGATAATAAATTAATTATGAAAACTTATAAGTGAAATAAATTTGTATGACTAGATCAATATTACCATCATCATCATGACCATCATTGTCATCATCGTCATCAACATGATGGTCATCATCATCATCACTACCAGCACCACCATCATCACCATCGTCGTCATCATCATCATCATCACCATCACCATCACCATCACCACCACCATCATCATCTTCTTCTTTTTCTTCATCATCATCATCTTCTTCTTCTTCATCATCATTTTTGGTTTCTTCTTCTTCCATCACGTTATATTTTATTGGCCTTCCTCTTAGATCATGTCTAACAACAAATGACCAACCCGGTTTTTGTGGAACCTCTATGTAAAACACTTTCTCACATTGGCTTGGAAGAACATAGGGCTCATCTCCAACTTTCTCAAATGACCTTGTATGAATCAGTGTAAATCCATAATTATGTTGTATAATAGTTCTATCAGGATCATTTTGATTCAGTTGTAGCCTATACCATTTGACAACGAATAGAACTAATTTGAAAGATTCAAAGTCACACTCAAATATATCATCCAAAATGTCATAGTATCAATTTTGATATTCTTGAGGATGCATGTTGTTTCTAGATTAAATATTAGTGACCTCAAAGACTGTAGTTATCCCAGAATCACAATTTTTCTTTGTATCGTCCAACTTTTTTATGCAAAATTTATGGTCGTGGTAGTACAAATATTTGTGATGCTTGACCTGCAATTTTTCAAACATGTGAAAATTATTTGCATCGTGAGTTGATATTAAACATATAGGTCATGATTAATAAATTTATACGTACCTATCTACCTCTTAAACCATTTGCTAGATCAGTTACCATTGACGTAATATTGGAATCTCCATTACGATGATCTTCTTTAACCAATGAAGCAACACCTTCCCATGTTAATGAGTGACCATTTTGTTGATATAGTTCAATCCATACTGTCATCCAATCAAGATTGTTCACAATATACAAATGTAGTGCATCCCACTCTCGACCAACTGTATAAAAAAAAGACCACTTACAAACAACTTCAATTGAAGATTTATAAGAATTAATTAACTACAATAACCTTATAATTACCTCTCACTGCAATCAATCTACCTTTCCCCATCAAGTACTCCCCTTCAAATTTGTTAGTGGCGTTGGGTTCTCAAATGTGATCTACATGCATCTTTGCTACAAACTTAGGAAGATATTCACTAATGTACACCATGGTCTGGTATACCATATATCCCTCCACCATAGAACCCTCGGGGTGTGCTCTTTTTCAAACCAAACCCTTCAAAAAAATTAGGTGTCTCTCAACCATCCACATTGAAGGTCCACACAATTCAATCTCCTCAACTTGATGTATGAGGTAGTGTTCTTGTGCATTGAAAAAAGTAGAAAGTAAACACTTTTGCATTTCACACATAAGATGAGGAATTTTTCTCTTCCAATATTTTATCTTTTTTATTAATTTCTTTTGATGACAACCACCTAGAAGCGGTTCAACACACAAAAACATATAAACAAGACTTTATAAAAAATATACAATAAATTACTGAAAAAGTAAAACAAGTAGAAAATATAATATCTATACAACAAATCTAAAAAATAACGCTTCTAACCTCGTGTATTTTCCAAGATCATATATAACTTGTTTGACACTGTTGTCGAAGTGGTGTGGGAGAGATAGAGGTAGAATGTCTTGCAATAATTATAAAATGATCATTTCAATATTTTAGAGAGTAATACAATGAAAACTACATGTAGTATACAAATATATAGAGAATACAAAATAACATGAATTACCTTAATAAAGTTATGTCAATCGTGTGTTTTCATTCCTGGCCCAAATTCACTTTTCTTTAATATGAGATTGTTTATGTTAGTAGCAAACCCTGTGGGAAATCAAATTTTTTGTATGACTTCTTTTATAGCATTGTTTTGTTGCTCTAATAATAACCAACAAAGGGCACTTATATCAATATGGTCTCCATTGTTATTTGATCGAATGACATTTTTCAATGCATGGTTGGAATCTTCAATGTCACTACAAATTTTGACAATTTTTTCTTTATCACGCCTTCCATCTAATAATTTACATAATATCTTTGTTACAATCTTTCCATTATGCATAGCATCAAACAAATGCATGATTGGGAGGTGCTCGTAGTATGGCAACCTGCTAAATGTTCTAAGATAACTTTTTCTATCCTTTTGGAAGTTGGTCATTAACGCCTTGACGACCTTCATAAGCATCAATTACATCATCAGTAAACAAAAGACAATATCAAAATATAAATTTCAAGAAAAAACTATCAGATTGAATGACATTACCTTGTCAATTTATTCTATTGTATTCCAACTTTCATAGGCGAGGTTTCGTTCTTCATAGATTTGATGTAGTCTCTTCTTTCCCATTGAAAATATGCTTTTCAATAATTCGATACTTTTATTTTTTGTGGAGAAAGTGTCTATACTCATCGAACACTTGTTTTCCTAAACTTTTTGAATGACGAGATTTCATCTTTGGACCACAAACTGGACATGAAAATTTTCCCTTTGTCTGAAGACCTACAAGATTGTGTATAATTAGATTGAATATTTTTATTTTGATAATTACAATTATCATGCGCAAACTTAGACATACATCAAAGATGTGTTAGCACTATAACATACAATAAATATGTGTTAACAGTATAACATACCACAAAAATGTGTTAGCCCAGGGGCATCATGTATTTTCCATACAAGAATTGCATATAATTGAAACTGTCTTTGTCCTATTGGTCTAGAGATGTCATACATAGTGACCCCATTCTATAAATCCAACAACTCGTCGATAAGGGGCTCAATATATACATTCATGTCTTTAACTTGATACTTACTTGGTTGAATGAACAAAAATAT
The DNA here is from genome assembly GCA_018584345.1 of Thuja plicata. NCBI lineage: Eukaryota > Viridiplantae > Streptophyta > Pinopsida > Cupressales > Cupressaceae > Thuja > Thuja plicata. The sequence continues at coordinate 1,625,872 of MU223815.1, read as the reverse complement.
TACATAATTATTATCATTTTGATGCGGTATTTATAAATAAATTTAGATGACTATTGAATGAAAAAATACCTGGAATAATCATTGCCAACATTATGTGCTCCCTCTTTATGGACATCCAAGGAGGAATGTTATTGCTGATAACAAAAATAGGCCACACCGAGTGAATAAATCTCATCTCTCCAAATGGATTGACACCGTTCGCTGCAAATAAAAGCTTGAGATTATGAGGTTATTATTTAAAGTGTGACCAAGTTTCCTCTATGTCCTTAAATGCAGAACCATCTTTAGGCATTCGCATAATGTCATCTCAACTTCTATTGTGTTCATGGTAATCTATAAATTGTGTCAAGGTAGTGCACCTGAATAATCATTGCAGACATGGAATAATAGGAATATACCAGAGAACCTTGTGAGGCACCTTTTTTTGTTATTTGATATGTTTGATATTTACTAATATGACAATCAGAGCATTCTGTTGTAAATTCATGTTGTTTATGATATATAATATGATCATTGGGACATGCATGTATTGTTTGATACTCCATCCCAATATCTTTCATAATGGCATATAGTTCCCGGTATGAGCAAGGTAGAATGTTTGATGGTGGTAATAAACACTCACCTATCAACCTATAGAAAAAGATATAATTAGCATACATGATTCACCCTTTGTTAATGATAAGGAAATTACGACTAAAATAGGTGAAAAAGATGACATATATGACATACCTTAACATTCGTGACATTGCTACATTGGATAAACCATTCAAAACCTTAAAGTTCACCAACAACAATATAGTGGAGAGAAGAGTTGTTTGGGAGCCTTTGTATAGGGGCTCATATGTCTTCTCAAGTATAGGTAAATCAAGGTCATCTTCATCATTTTGATCAGTTGTGCCAGTACTATCATCTTCAATTGTATTCTCTAGCACATGATCAGCTGCAACAATACCACAATCTTCAATTGTGTTCTCTCTCGCAGGATCATCTTCTTCCATGGAATCATTATTTTCTCCTTGGATATTCACACCTCCATGTTCCTCCGCTTGGAAATTCACATTCTCTAGATTGTTATGGTCCATAACATGTAACCCAGGGTGGTTAACCTATATCAAAATGATGACATTAAATTAACCATGACCATGATCTCATCATTAATTGATTTTGTATGTATATAAATTGTTAAAACAATATATTGAAATACTTACCAATGGACAAAAACCGTGCCCCCCTTCAATGTGACCATGCTCTCTACAATGTTTCTCAGTTGTTTTGACTAGAAGTCTTTGATTCTTTAAGCCCTTGCAATTTTTGCAGGGAAAATAACATTTTCCATCACCTTTTCTTTTAAAATTAGCCCACAATCTAGCAATTGTCTTCTTATTTTTTTCTAGGTTCATATTTTTAGACATGGTCTTTCTTCATAGGAAAATATTTGGGATATAATTATACCAAAAAATTGTCTCACATACTCTGAATTAAGATATTAACATCGCAATCCGTCAAATATAAATATAGTAGTATTAGTACTATCTTGTATAAAATCAAGCGTAAATCCATTAAATAGATTTTGACTGCAAAGCATTGTACATTTAATCTAATCACGATTCATATTTGATAGGAATTCTATTCATATTTAACAGGAATGCTAAGAAAAAAAATATAAATATAAACATAAAATATCCACTTTGACATTATTGGAGATAAAGTGATTGTTCTGAGAAAGATTTGGTGGTGAATATCCACATAAGTCAGACATAAGACAACTAGGAGTGTCAATTTGAGTGCATTGTGTAATTACAAATCACCAGTTGCCACTTGTGGCTAGAGATTACAAAGAACCATATAAAAATCCCATAGCTTGGAAATAAGCACTAATAATAGGGACATTAGGTTAAGAAATCCCTAAAACCACACTTAGCATTTAAGAAATCCATACAACCATAAATTCCATTATCAAATGACCTTCATAGTCATCAATCCATCATTAGGATAAACATCCAATCAGAAAAACATTATCTTTATTAAGGCATTAATAACCTTTGGCGGTATATCATAAGTCATACACTAATTAGGTATATAGGCTCATTAGGCCTTACCATTTCTTAGAACTTACTTAAATTACTAAAATTATAGACTCTTAAATTTGTAGACACTTCGAATTGTAGACCCTTAAATTTGTAGAAAATTTAAACTGTAGACCCTTAAATTTTTAGACACTTAAAATAGTAGACTCTAATTGTTGGAATCAGCCCTTGATCCCATATTGAAGTAGGCTCATCATCAAAAATTGGAGTACCTCAAGAATTAGAGTAGTCGAGACATTTACCAGAGCAAGATTTGGAGGCAGACCCTTCATCTAAAGCATGAGAAGTAGCTTCAAATCCACATGATTGATTTTGAAAAATGTTATTGTGCATGGTATGTTTAGTTTATAGTTTACATAAACATTAGCATGACAATTAATAGTAAGCTAAGCTATTAATCCTAGTTTTTTTTTTGTTGCTAGATCTTTGAATTCTTATGATGGACTTCAAATAATTTGAGATATGGTTGTTGATATTTAAAAATTTTCTCTTGGTTACTTATGCTTAGATTGAGAAACAAGGAACATGGTGAAATTAGGTGATGACTAAACCCTACTATTTCATCTCTCTTTTTTGTAATTACAAATACTTATACTTAATAATAAAATTCCCTTGGTTGTGGCCCCTTATTTATAAAAAAAAATCAATGGAAAAAATATCTCTTAAGACATTGGGAGAAAAAATAGTAGTTCCTCTTATTTTTTAGGATACAATTATAATCTACTTTATAAAAATACATCTTGAAGCTCAATCCATAGGACTATTCCTTGGACACTCTTTAAAAACATCAATCCATTGGACTATTCCTTGGAAACTATTAGTCCCTAATCCATGTTCAACCAGGCAACTTCTTATTATCCTTTCCACAACTCAACAACATTAGTTCTGATCATCTTAACCCTAATCTCTACCTTTTGGAAAATTTACATTAATCACGACAATAAGACCAAACTGATCATGGCTTCCAATCATAGCTTATTATCTGTCAAGCAGCCCTAGCTTCATACTTCATCTTAACATTGTTTTGGGGGAGGATTGAATCATACTATGGTCTATGTTAGAGTATTATTACTCTTTTAGCTTATGCTTTCTCTTAGGTGCATCATTAATTAGTTATTAATTAATAATGCGCAACCTAGCTTTTAGTTTTTAGGGTTTGTTCACCTTTATAAGGTCAAAC
>MU223815.1:1582008-1619844 GCA_018584345.1 Thuja plicata | reverse complement strand
GGTTCTTTCATTCTGGGGGGCTTTGGAGCCTCGACCCTCTCTCTCGGGGGGGGTTAGCAGCACGCATTGTACTACTGGCTTTGAGAGAGTCTCTTGAAGTCATGCCTTTTGTCTTTGCTCGCTTTTATATCTCTTTTTGGGGTAAGGTTTTTCCCACTGGGTTTTCTCTATTTCCCCGGTTCACAGAGATTTCTTTGTAGTTGGGTACCTGATCAGGCCTTGTTGCCGGGACCCATTTCTTGCTTTCTTAGTCTTGCTAGGTCTGCTTTCTCCCTGNNNTCAGCTTAAGGGGGGGTGTTAGAGTATTATTACTCTTTTAGCTTATGCTTTCTCTTAGGTGCATCATTAATTAGTTATTAATTAATAATGCGCAACCTAGCTTTTAGTTTTTAGGGTTTGTTCACCTTTATAAGGTCAAACTTTGTAATTATCATTCATGAATTCAGATTAAAATTTCGCTCTCTCTTTCTGAGCAACTTCTGAGTTCTTCAGCTTTTTCGTTTCTTGCTTCTACTTTGTATCAGGTTCTTGCATGTAGGTGTATTCAGGGTCTGTGGATTTGCATGTTTGCAAAATTCTACAGTCTACACGTCAACAACCACCAAAAGATAGTTGTATACTTTTGCATATATGCAATGAATGGTTATTTTTAATGTCAATCAATAAAATATCTAAAGAACTACTCAATGCTATAGGAGTTGGTAATTGTTGAATGATGCTAAATATTTCCACATATAATTAGAGAGTCTCAAAATTATATTAATAGTGACAATTCATTGATGACCCATCAGATGAATTAAGCCAAAAAGGAGGCAGCATCAAACATAAGACCTATATCATCCAATCAGCAATTGGGGGGAGTTTAGGACACACATTGAATCAACACTTCCATAGACAGTCAGCCTCAATAACATGCGGTGAGCATTTTATTAGGAAATTTTAACCATCAAATGAGACAAACTCAACAGCTAGTCAGTCACAGTCCAATCAGTAATTTTGAGACATTCAGTGACTATATTGTCAAACAAAAAATATCATTCCCAGCAAATAAAACCCTAATAAGAATTAGAAGTTGCAGCATACAACCTAGTACCTCATCAATTAAATACAATCAATATTTCTACATTTGCATAATATCTAGCTTCCAAAGAAGATAAATAACAATAACAATAGAAGGTTAGAGAGGAAGTCTTAAATGACTCTCTAATCTATCTAAAGGCCAAAATAGAGTCATCAATTGAAGTAATCAGAAGAAATTGAAAAACCAAGATAGAAAGTCAGATGAGAACTTAGTTCTTAGTAACTATGTGGAAGAATCCTCATTTTCCATTAAAGGTATATCAATAAATAAGGGTAAAATTAAGGACATTTTTTAGATTAAAAGTTATAAAGGAAATCAAGGTACATGATCAAGTCTACTCATCAAGGAACAAGAAAAAGTTTAACACCACACCAAGATTCTATATAGAATTCAAGATTCAAGATTCTACACCACACCAATAAAATTCATAGCATTAAAAAATCATTTTACTACTTGTTTAAAGACAAATCATCTAGATCAATGTACACAAGTATTTTTTTAAACTATCCAATAGATATCAAATAAGATATCCAAACAATGACATATTCAATGTAATTAGAGTATACCATAAATTAACCTTAACACAAATTTTATGATCTTCATAAATTCCTTCAAATAAATTGCATTAATATCTATCAAAACATTAAAGAAGCAAAACTAATTTCCCTTCTTTTCCATACATTCAAAATATATAGCTAAATACCAAGTGACTATCCTTGTAATAATGGTCTCTTGAAGATGACCATTTTGAAAAGAAACTTATGAGTCATTTAAAACATAAATACATGGCCCTCCAAAGCCTATATCTTTTTGTTTCCAAATATGGAATTATACCTCTGCTTGCTCACTAATTTCAACATTGAATGAAATTGTCAATCGTTGCTTAGTTGTTCTTGGAGTCCAGGGATGTGAACCTCTATATACTTGTAACTATCTCCACAACCTCTTGTGGCTATTATGATAGTGAAATTTTCTATGAAAAAGCATTTGTTGCATTATTCTATATTGTTGTTCATAATTTTTATCATTGAAATTATAACTATCGTTTCACATCATAACTGTTTCTTTGGATGTTGTTGATCATTACTTTAGGTTTTCCAGTCGACTTTTATGAGGGCTCTTATCAGTGTTCTAGGATAGTCATGTTATTGTGTGTTTGATGTCATATCACTCTTGAAAATATGCTCTATTCACATTGTTTATTTTGCTAGTTTTCATGGCAATGTCTTGTATATTTCTCTTGTCATTTATCTTGTTTTTTGTTCACAAGACTTTAGCATCTCTATCCTTATCTTTTGATATCACCACTTTTTGTGAAACCATTTTCCATTACCATTCAAGATCACTATTTATAATCTTGGACTGCAATATCTTAGATGTGTGCTATCATTGGAAAGAACATTCCTCTCTTTGTTAAGAATTTTCACATTCTTCTTGACGATATACTATTACTCTTTCAACTTCATCTACCTTTATCAACAATTATTGTTATGTATGTGGATCCTAATCAAACTCAGGTTATTTCGGCATGGTTTCCCCCCTAGACTTATCTATAGGGGTTTGGGGACAGTGCCCCCAAGCTTAGAGTCAAGGGGAAGAGCCCCTTGCGGGGTCCTGGGGCAGCGCCCCAGGCGGGGTCAAGGGGTAGAGCCCCTGTTGGGGTCAAGGGGCAGTGCCCCTTATGGGGGCCCTTTGGGGAAGCACCTCAAGGTAGGGTCGAGGGGTAGCGCCCCTTGACACCAACAATGACTTAATAATATTGTAAAGGGTCGACCATCAATTTTCTATTAGTCAAAGTATTTTTTCCCTAATTAGGTTATGTCAAAAATACGTGTGTAAAGGGCTTAGGGTTTTTGAGATTCATTTTTTGTATGATGGATTTCATAGCTTCCTATGATGATATTGAGTTGCAGGTTTCAGATTGTAATCACTGGATAATAATAAATACATTGGACTCGTTGTTGGTGGATGTAGCCCAGGGATTGGGTGAACCATGTTAAATTTATGTGTTATTGTGTTCTCTTCTGTGTGTTAATATTTGCATTTTTCTTCTTATTATTCTAACAATTATTTGGATATTATTGTGACTAAATTTACACTGCTACAGAACTTTTACTCTATATTGCATTGATTCTTTCATTCTTGACTCCTTCTCTTAGCATTTTCTTATACATTTAATGTTATTGTCTTATACATTTGATGTTATGGTGCTATATTGTCTATTTTTCTATATATATTCATTTTTATTTCTACAACTAATGAATATCACTATTATAGCCCTTTGAAATCAATATTTTGTCTTCTTATTTATGATCGATCCTTTGACAATAAATCCTCATCTAGAAACTATATTTGTAACTTATTAAATAATAAAATATGTATGAGGATGAATGAAATGTTGACCAAGAAAACTCCTCGTACTGGTATGACAATGGGTAATATTTTTGTAGTAAACACTAACCTGTGTCCCAATTTGTTAGCTCAATTATTTTCCCTCCTACAGTCAAAAACTTCAACTTGAAATCCACACCTGTATTCAATCCATTATCCATAAATTATGGGTGATAATATTTAGAGAACAATCACAATAAGGTAAAGCTTGCAAAATTTAAATTGAAAGCAAAATTAACAGTAAGATATAGAAAATAACGAGCTTTAAAAGTCAACAAGTTTTAAAAATATTACTACAGAACTACACACAAACACACATTGATTATGTTGCATATGCAATCTCATCCCATGTGCATTGTATCCTATCAGAATGGGTACTAAAAATGGGCGGGAAGTCTTACATATAATGCATACAATGACTTGACAACTCATGTCATTTCATCTATCGCAGAGTCATGATTAGATGGGCTCTTGTATATGTATATTTACTAGGACCAAATCATATCACAAGTAGATTGTTTGTTTTCTTGGTTATTAGAATATTTTGCAAATCTATTGTCCCCCACTATATGAATGATTCACACAGGTTACTTGGACATCCCCTCCAAATTCACTCAATATCAAACTATCTTTCATTGAGTAATTCTTATAAGTTTTTTTATGGCGTGATTTTCATACAAGATGTATAAAAAAGGTTGAAACATAATACATTTATTTGATATTTATGCTTAGCAAAATGAGAGGGGAAAAGGTAAACTGCAATGGAAAAAAATACGCTAATATAAGAATCTTCCTTTTCTTGATATATATTATTCATGTTTACCTCCACATGCTCGGTTGACCCATGAGATGATGTTGACAATTGTGAAATGACTAATTAGGTTTATTTGGATAATATAGATGTTTTTTCACTGTACAATTGTTTGGTTGTTTTAAATGCAAGTGACACTAATGAATCCATGCTTGAATCATTTAATCAAGGTCTAGTATCCTCACTAAATTTATCTTCAAAATGTGTTTGTGTGGTTAAAGTCAACTGGCAATAAATGGTAGGTGGTTATGATTTTCACTCTCTATCTTGTGTTTGAAAACAAACAATCTAGAGTATACTCTATTTTCCCTCTCCAAACTCTATAGGTTGTAATTAAATCCTTCTCATTCCAAGAAGCTCTATTCCACTGGAAGATTTTCAAGATCTATCTCAAAAATTCAAATTCTTCTAAATAAGAACAATACAAAATAATATCTTGATTTGAAGGGGAGACATGCTCTAATTTAGACAAAAGGGATAGAGGCAAGTGATATATTTTTCCTCCCAATCAATATAAGCCAAGAATATCAAGAAATAAGAGATAGAGGATTGTGATACATTTTCTCTCCCAATCAATACAAACAAAGAACACCAACAAAGAGGGATAAAGGAGAGTGATGGTTTTTCCCTCCTAAGCAATACAAGTCAAGAATGCCAACAAAAAAATAACAAGCCAAGACTTTTAATACTTTATTTCTTCTCTAGCTAATTTGGCTCACAAGTCAATATCTCAAATTAGCTATTATAAGGAGTTGAAAGGTGGTCATAGGCAAGTTAGCACCAATCTATAGTCCACCTTTGAACCGAACTCCAAACTCTCAACCTCTTTCCTAATTGGAAGAAGGTTTGACTATCTCTATTAAAAGGTGGTGAGTGAGGACCATGCAAAATTACAAACTAAGGAAATCAAACTGGAAGGGCCAGAAGATATCTTATATTGTCATATTTTGTTATATCTTTTGAGAACTAAACATTTTCAAATGATGAATAAGTTTTTGCAAAAAATAAAACTCAAAAGGCTCCTCAAGGATGAAAAACAAGCAAGACTTTGAATCACTGGAATTAAAGAGAATATTTTTAATCAAGAATCATTTCCACTTTTTCAGATTTTACTTTATGGTGATTGTTATTAAAGTATTCATTTCATATGGATATAATGATTGTGAAAATTTGTCGCAGCCTTATTTGTGAACATGATAAAATTACAATTCTAATTGTTGCTACTTCTGCACCTCCACAATAATGCAAAAACTGAATGTTGTATATTGTAAGTTTTTGTAATCTTTAATTGCAAGTAAGTATTTTTAACAAATTCTCCTATATGATTAAAAAGCAAGTTGTGTGATGCAGAATAGATCCACAAGAGTCATAGAAGACATGCCTTAAGCATATGATTTTATTAAAATTTTCATTTTTTGTAATGATTTATAGTAGAAGTGACAGTTAGCATTTTATAATTTATTTTCACACAATGCTTTGTAAATAATATAAATATATTCTCACACTTAATTGAGAAATGGTGGTTATCAAGCTTTCATATTTCCAAAAGTGTTGTTCACTAAGTGTTGTTAATCTACAATTAATTATTCACTCAATGAAATTTATTATGCCTATCTTGCCTCTAAGTTTCTACTGATGTTTGTTTTTGTGTTTTGAGACATTAAATAGCTTCTACCAATTTTCATGCTTTGTTTTGTACATCTTTTTAAAGATAGATATCATATGTTTGTATCAAGTTCTACATTTACACTATCACTTTCCTCAATATACCTAGAAAATAGAATTATGGAGATGTCCTAGCACTGCAACTTTCAAGGAAACTAATTCTGATTTTTCTTGTGACTTTGACAGTTAATTAAATTTTTTTGCTAATGACATATATATGTGAAGGCCCCAATTGGAATTTGAGGTTGAGAAGTTTCAAATAATTCTTTCATTAAATATTAAATGAAAAAAATCATGGAAAGAATGGTCAATCTAGTGATACCCAGAAAGCCATAGTTTTCTATGCTACAGAAAACCTTTGAATCCCTTGGACTTTTACACAACGCATATAATGAAAAAAATCCTTCTAATTTCATTCATATGCATAGAGATTATATAGATAGAAATGGTGGCCTTTTCTCCATATAGGAAACCCTCAAGGGTTTTATTCACAGAGTAAGGTTAAAATCATAGTATCATGTTTTTAATGATTTTTATTGCATATGAAAATAAAATTCCAAGTTTGAAATACAAGAGGTTTCCAAATAGAGAGCTCCAAAGGCTTAAAAAGCATAGGCCCATGGTCAAGCATGAGATAGAACATCATATAAAATCCTATATATGTTTAGTTCTTGAAACCTGATTACTAATAGTGACGCAACCAGTTAAAGACTTTTCTATGTGGGAAACAACTTTCCAATCAAAACAATTGAATCAATGGATACAAAAGTGAAATCAGACACAAAATAGCTTGTATGAAAAATTTTAAACAAAAATGCCTCAAATAAACATGGTTTCATGGAGCATGATGGCTAGCTATAGGATTTACATGCACACTATGGATTTTTAGAAAATAGCTTATAAAAAATTCTAGCAAATGCAATTGAGTGGTGGTGTCAATTCAATCACTTACAGGTGGTGTTGATTCAATCACTGTAGCTGATCCTTCGTGCCCTTCTTTAACTCTTCTTTTTTGCATAACATAATGAATTGAAATGAAACCCCCTTTTTAAAAGTTATCTTTCTTTTTTTTAAGTAATGTCCATGTTCATCAGAATTCTGACTAACATGGGTGTTCATCAAAATTCCGATGAACAAGGGAATTACTTAAAAATAAATAAAAATTTTCCTTCTATAATCTGACCAAGAAAATTAAACATAATGTCAAGTCAAAAATTTAGGTCAAAAATAGGGGTGAAATGTACTAGTGGCGGCCCTGGCGGGAAGGTTCGAAGACTGCACCTACATGGTCTTATCGGGCCTAGTTAATGCAGCAGCCCATCCAGTGGTCATCACATCTTCGAAGCTATTCATGACCCTAGAAAACCATTACATCCCAGATGAAAGGGTAGTCAAAAACATAGAAGGACAGGTGGTTCTGGACATAAGACCAAAAAATATAGAAGAGGGCTTCCACCTCCAAAAGGGCGTAGATAAATTTTATGTTTTCTTCATAGAAAAGGGCTCAGATGGTTTACAAAAAAAGCTGAGGACGCGTATGAGATTGCAAATAAGGAATACCTCAAGTAGCCTCTCCCAAAAAATAAAATGGACAAGATAGACCTCAGAAGGGGTATTTTAAAGATGACATCTAGGAAGCTGTAACATTAATAAGCCTAGTGTATGGACTACCTCAGTCCATCCAACTCGAGGACTGGATGATCCTACTTATAGAGAAGATTAGGAACCGCAAGGCTAGGTTCGATTGGGAAACCATCATAAGCCACAAATTGGACGAGTAGGTGATTGCGGTTAAGCACAACCCAACATTCTACATGAGTACATATATAGTGTACTTATTAGCCGCACAGGTAGATTATTTGAGGCTCACGAAAAGGGGAAACATCAATGACCCAAATGCATGGCCCCATATTGTATATCTGCAACTAGTGAGAAGGGAAGATATACTAGAGGATAGCCCAGATTAAAGGATAGTGAATGATGCTTTCATCTTCACAATCATCAGATCCATTGAGGGTGATTTCACAAAGAGACTCTCAGAAAAAGAAACTGCCCAAGTGAGGGCCATAGGGGCCTACTACATACAATTCAGGACATTCACATACATCCAAGTGGCAGGATCTACCTTGAACCCAAAGAAGTTTCCCAGGTACCCATCCGACTGGGTAATCATTCTAGAAATGGCCAGAAAGCTCGTAGATGCTTATGAGCACATAAAGCATAAGAAGAAGCACTTTTGGGACTTCCCCATTCTCCTAGGCCCATACACTCTCCAAGACATGAAGGTTTGCAAGTCCTTGGCCTTTGAGTGGGATGAGTGCCCATTCCAACTATACAAAACTATTCGAGCCTGATTTGACCCAATGGGTACATATAGCCATATTATTGGCAAGTTCTATATCCATGAGCCACACCTTGAAGATCACTGGATAAATTGTGTGGATGATCATGAGGTCAGAATCAAGGGTTATTGTAGGTTGTCCCTTACACTAGCACATGAGACCTTGAAGGCCCCAATACCCCCAAAGGTTTGGGAGAAAGATTGAGATAATGTGTTAGAATCAATTTATACTGTGGATAAGATATACAACAGGCTCATCCTTATTGCAAAAATTGATAAAGATGAGAATGATGATATTGAGTTTTGAGCTTGGCATGTGGTCAGAACATCGGAGGCATGGATTAAAAGGCCTTATAAAATGGATCCCAATCCTGTAAAAATGTTGATGGGTCCACCCAGGAAAGAGGATAAGAAACATGGAGAAAGGTCTATTGTACCCCAATACAAGAAGGCCCCACCCCAAATTCCAGGGACAGTATATGGCCATGAGCATGTAGTAGAGTATGGTCCAAATCCTAGGCATAAGGCCCCAAAAACAAGGATGGCAGGGAAGATATTTCCTCCAGTTGTATCATCACAGGCCACCCAAGATGAAAACCCTTCCACTTCTAGAAAATCTCCCCTACCACTAGAGAAGGGAATAAAATATACAAAAGGAGGAGAGCTTTCTCCTCTCTGCGAATAGAAACCTTACAAGAGGAGTCAGAAGAGGAAGACACACCTTTAGTAAAAAGGACAAGGTCTCGGGCAGCCTCTCAGAAGAGGAAAGAAAAGGAGATGACAAGGAAACACACAAAGGACCCAAAAGAGAAGGACAATCCTCTATATTCCTTAGGTTCAGATGAGTTCCAGATATTTGATTTTGAAGGCCTAGAAGGCTTTGCAGACCAAGGACATGATACACCTGATTAAACAATAGGATTTGACATGGGATGACCGAAACTCATCCAGCCTCAAGTGATCCTCAATCCATCTCTAGCCGAGTTCACTAATCCTGCACTAAACATGCATGTCGCAGGGATGGACTCTAACACTGGCCAAGGGTCTAAAATTCAAGATTCCATAATGGCTCATAATATAGCAGGAGATAAAGTTGCAGGAGAGAGTTCTACTTTGACTCCACCACCTCACATTCCCATTCCACCAACCTCTCTCCCACCTCCAATTCCTACTCCACTACCTTCTCTCCCAAATCCAATGCCAACTCCACCTCCTTCAACTTCTACTCTCCCACGTCACATTCTGACTCTTCCTATTACTACTCCGCCACCTAAAATTCCAACACCTACACCACCACCATCATTCCCTTTGCCTTGATTCATCCCAACTCCCCAGGGGTTAGTAAGCATAGAATTTGTGTCTCCCTTCAAAACCACACTGGAATCCATGACTGGCCTCAATGCAGAAGTGTTAATCATTTTGTCAGGAGATGAAGGCCAAGATAGAAATGATTAAGATGTTACAGTAGAAGAAGAGAGGGGAGAAGAAGAGAAGGGATAAGTAGAAATACACAAAGATGAAATGAATGAGGGAGAAGGTGGGTAAGAAGGTGAACATGATAAAGAGTTAGAGGAGGAGGTGACTCTTGGACCACAAAACTTGGCTTCGATCCTCTACTAAACCTACTTGGTTTACTAAAGAGATTCAGCCTCGAAAAAGAACTTACACTGATGAAGGGGAAGGAGAAGACACAAGTATGGCATCCTTGGGGTAATCCTTCCATCAGACAGAGGCCAACATACCAACAAGGACCATATCCTATGTCACCCAAGACACCAGGGGTCACTAGAAAGCACATGTGGCAGTTCCCTCTACTAGCAGCCCTCAAGCACAAATAACCACTGAAGATTATACATTTGAGGAGGTAGATCTAGGGGAGCCTACTAGGGAAGGAAGCAAGACATTGGTAGCCCTAGGGCTTAAACATGCTCTAGGATTCATGATTAAGGATGAGGAAAGAATCAATTCCTTAAGAGAGAAAAATGAGGCTCCAAAGAAGTTCATTCATAAGATGGTGGGTCCCATTGACCGAAGTTGCCCGGAGGCCTCATTACAGGATATGTTAGAAAAGAGAGCCACTCCAGATTTACCGGCAGGTGTGACCCCTTCCTTCATTAAAGCAAGTGCTAATTGGAAGACTGATTTTGAGCAGTACAGAGAAGGGGTTATTAGGCTAGTATTTAGGCCTTATAGAGTCATTCTAATTGAGGCCACAAATTTGATTGATCTGATGGAGTGAGGAGGGATTAGATTATGAAGTAACCAAATGGCGAGATATCCTCCAAGACCTAAAGATTATCAAGAAGCAATGCTTCTAGATCCTGGTCAAGATTTACGAGGATGAAAAGCTAGATAACTTTGAAACCTGGATCAAGTGCATATCCAAAACAGTTAAGGTTTGTGAAAAATGCCTAGCCTGCATATTGGAGAAACAAAAAGAAGTCATGGAATGGGTAGAATAAATAGAAGGTTTCTTCACAAGAATTGGTTTAGAAATGTATAGGGATCAACAAAAACAAACCCTGAGCCCGGTAAAAGAAGTGATACAGAATTTCAAAGATATCCTGTAGGTGTTAGCACCAAAGAGGCCCTGCACCCACTATTCTATTCAAAAGAAGACATGTAGAGAATGTCTGAACATGAAGAAGAGATCAAGTTATTTTCTTTTGAATTGACCATTTTCAGAGAGAAGAAAGAACAGAGGATTAACAAGGTAACAAGGAAAGATATAAATTATGATGAATTTAAAGAGATAGTGCAAAGGCTCTGAGCTTCCCATCCAAAAGTATTTCCAAACTGACTCCTTGGATCTCTTCATCCAATTTTGAGAAATGCAATTCTTCATACTTAGTCATTTTCCAAAGGGCTAAATACAGTTTTTACACTTATCAATTTTCTCCAAAGGCTAATTTCGGCCCTTCAGCCTATTCAAATTTTTGGCCTTTCATCCTTACTAGCTTTCTAGCCTTTTGGCCTCCGAAAAAGCCAAAACTTTGGGGTCTCTAATTTGGATTTTGACACTTAGGAAAATTTTGCACTTGGAAAATTTTGGTGCAGAGGTTGGGGTCCAAATTTTTGGGCTTTTCCAGCGAGATCACTTTTTTGTATGGAAGATGAACTTTAGATTAGATGGATGCCTAACTAGAGTTCGTTTTGGAAGGACTAAGGGTCCTCTATCAGTTCCCACCTCAAAGAAAACCCCAGATGAAGATTCCAAGGGAGAACTCCAAGATCAAGAAGAAGACTCCAGTTGCATGCAAAGAAACTCCATCTTCTCTCTCTCTTCTTTCTTCACAATTTTGATCTCTCTTGCATGGTAAAACTGATTTTAAATGGATTAAAGATCTATGCAAGTTGTCTAGTATTAGTTAGCAATAGATTTATTTAAACAAAGCTTTAGTTTTAGTTCATTTTCATTACTTTAGAGTCTCTGATGCCCTAATTTTTGCATTAAGAGTTTGTAGATCAGAACTCTATATTGTAATCAAAAACAATGTAATAGGGTCATATTCTTAATACAATAAAGATCTACAATTGGTGCTTCATTCATGGTGTAATATTTTCTACTATCTATGAGAAATTGATGAATGCGTGCATACTTGTTCATTATTTTCAAAGAGCCCATTGTTTTATTGTGTTTCTATTAGTTGGAGTTTGTTGTTGTCTATCTACCTTGTTGTGACGAATGCATGCAAAAGATCATCTATTGGGCTTAAAAATAAATTTGTCTCGTGTGTGCGCGCATCTTGGTGGCTTCACGGTTTGATAGGTTTTGAAAATCTTGCATGAGTGAATACATTTTCTCTCCAAACAATTGCATCCATCGAGCATAGAATTGTGACATTGTCTGATTTATACTTTGTGGGTTTGTTCCAAATCTCTCTGTCATTCAATTTGCAAGGAAAGATCGACATCGGTTTATGTCTGTTAGGATTTCATTTTCAGCAATTTATTTTGTTTCTTTTTACCCTACTCATTTAAAAAAAATTTCTATCTACCTTGTTGTGATGAATGCATGGAAATTATCATCTATTGGGCTTAACAATAAATCTATCTCATGTGTGCGTGCATCTTGGTGGCTTCACGGTTTGATAGGTTTTGAAAATCTTGCATGAGTGAATACATTTTCTCTCCAAACAATTGCATCCATCAATTATAGAATTGTGACATTATTGTTGTCTATCTACCTTGTTGTGACAAATGCATGGAAAATATCATCTATTGGGCTTAAGGATAAATCTGTCTCGTGTGTGCGCGCATCTTGGTGGCTTTACAGTTTGATAGGTTTTGAAAATCTTTCACGAGTGAATACATTTTCTCTCCAAATGATTGCAGCCATCGAGTATAGAATTGTGACATTGTCTAATTTTTACTTCGTGGGTTTGTTCCAAATCTCTCCGTCATTCAATTCGCAAGGGAAGATCAACAATGGTTTATGTCTGTTAGGATTTCATTTTCAGCAAGTTATTTCATTTCTTATTACCCTACTCATTTAAATTTTTTCATAAATCTGAAAGTAATCATCTTTAAAAAACACAAAATTACATCCTTAGTTAATCACAAATCTTTGATAAATCAGAAAATACCAAAAAAGTGCTAAAGTTGTTTTGCAGTTTGATGTCTTGAATGTACCACCAAAGGCCTCCTCGTGAACATTCACATTTATCTTCAAATGAGTAACCAAGCAGGTTGTACCACGACCTCAGAGAACCTTGGGAATAACTTCATTATTCTTTCAAGAGAGGAAATTGAATCTCCAGATCCTAGCAATTGACTTGTGTAAAAAAAATGCTCAATAAGAGATATTACTTTACCTAAACTAATTTTCTTCTTATTTTGAGGTTGCAATTTCATCTATCTCCTTTTTTTGTCCATATTATTATCTAGTTTCTTGGAAAATTCAATAAAGTTAGATGTTATTTTCATGCTCTCATTGACCCTATCTTTAGTAGTTAATTTGTTTTTTTTTTAAACAAACCTTTTCAATAACTTCCTTTACACAAATTAAACTAAGATCAAATGTGGAATCAATTTAAAATTTAAATGCCTAGATAAAATATTGGTAACATCATACATTACACCTCATATTATTCCATGTCACATATCACCTCTACTTTGGCCAAATCAAATCTCCACCTATACCTATACTTCATCCCACTTACCTAATCACTACTTTTTGTACAAATTCCAAAGCATGTGGGTTGTTTGGATTTAGGAAACATACATGTTGTAGAGATGTCCACATAGTGCACACTTGTCCTATGAATCTACAAGCCAAGGGTGGTCATTTGAGTATACATTTATTATCCTTGGCAGTGTAATTCCTTCTATGGTAAGCCATTGATGTTGGGATTCTTATACGACTATTTTAACCTTCCTTTTGGCCTAATTTTGGGTCTTCTAGGTCACTAGAACACTTTCTTGGTATTTCAAACTACTCTCTCACACCTCTAGCTTTCTTCCAAAAGATTCTTGGCAATATTTTACTACTATTTGGTCTTCTCGCTTTGCTACTTCACCATCCCCATCACATACCATATTTTTCTCTCCATCATTCAAATTAGCTTCATCTTCTTGGCTTTGAAGGGGAATTGTCTCTCATCTACCACTCACTTTTATCCATTTTTATTAAATCATATTAGTAGTTTCTTAATATTTTACCTATTATCATGTTATTGGATTATCAATAATCATATATATATCTTGGTTTACCTTGGAGATGGAAACACAAATTTAGGTGTGTGACTTTAATAGGCCTCTAAAAATTAGCCCCAAATTTTTTCTTCTTGCTGTGTGTAGGTTTAATAAATGGATCAAAGTGGTGTATTGGGATTATTCATTGTTGTGGCATTGTAAGTTCTCTTCATTTTTCCTTATCATTTAAAAAGTGTGTTTCTTACCATTTAATATTTTGTTTTATTGTTGGTATCCTAGAATACTTCTAGTGCATTTTCTTTATCACCTTGTACCCTCTAGGTATGGCCCTCTATAAACTATCCATTAAAGATGTGCATGCCACATTATCGCCCTAAATATACGCTATAGTCCTTAACTCACGTGGGAATCCTAGATATAGATCTTGAAGATCTTACCTATTGTTCTCAGTTATTTGTTTTTTCCATTTCTATAATATAAACATTTTTACCATCTTTTATTGAAGTATTTTATTAAAGAATTTGTCATTATCAAATTATAGTTAGATTGATTTATCTTCAACCTTATTAAATATCCCTATCTCACAAGAGTGATAATATTATTTAATTAGCATTGCTCCATTCATCCCTTGAGGTTCCATCAATATCAAGGGTGGAGAATTCTCTTCTCCACATTTTGGTAAACCTGATGTGAAAGAAAAAATCATCTCTAGTTCTTTTCAAGTGATTTTTAGAGTGTTGTAGGGCTCTTCTATGAGATTCATAACCTAGACCACCTTAAGAATTATTACAAGTATATCCTTAAGACCGAGCATTCTCCCTAATTAGTATAGTCTTATTATACCAGGCCCAATGTTTATAGGTACTATGGATCTTAATGATTCCTTTAGATCTCATTCATTTTCTATGATATTGGGAATCAATACTCCACCAATCTCTAAATATAGCTCTCCAAATACAACTTCAACAAATTCTCCTCCTAAATCTCATCCTGATATAGATCATTTATCCACTCTTATGGTTTTTTTTAATCGAATTCAATCTCTAAGGGAGTACTTGAGATATTTCAAAGGATTTATTAGCAAATAAATGTTTTTCATTAAGGTCATCGCTTCCACTAGAA
This sequence comes from Thuja plicata, assembly GCA_018584345.1. NCBI lineage: Eukaryota > Viridiplantae > Streptophyta > Pinopsida > Cupressales > Cupressaceae > Thuja > Thuja plicata. Next base: position 1,604,778 of record MU223815.1, on the reverse strand, counting down.
ATCTCAGAGAAATGCTCAACTCAAATAGAAAATGACTCAAGGTGTTGATTTCATTAAGTATAATCATGGGAGCTCATGAATCTTTCATTTTTCTTAGTCCCTAAGACACTAAGTGTCGTGTCACTAGTTCAAAGATAAATGTTTCTATGCCTACTATATTTGTACAAATGGTAGAAATAGGTCATCATGTTGATCCATTATCTAGTGATATCACTCCTAGAATCACTATGGGGAAGCTTCCCCTTGGATACCCCATAACACCACCTAGCACTAGAACTAGTGATAGTAGTGGTGCTAGTGCCTATACTTCCACTAGTGTTGGTTCTAGTACTAGTGCTAGTACTAGTCCCAAAGTTTGCGCTAGTGGTGGTACTATTCCTAGTATGGGCACTGGTGGTTCCTCTACTTTTCATGTTGTCACTGCCTATACAGGAAATCCACCTCTACCTCCCCCACCTCATAATCATACTCTCAATACCATATTACAAAATATATGTCATTTTCAATGACGAATCACAAACCTTACCACCACTCCCATAATATTAATTTCATAGTCCCCTTCTATACAATCACTTAACACTGTACTTCCTGAACATAATGCATTATGATGTTTAACCAGTAAAATGATAATGGGGATCTTTGTCTTTACATCAATTATTTTCTTAATTTTTGTAGTGATTACCATATATGAATTACATATTTATTAAGCTATTCTATCAATCCCTTAAGGGAATCATAATGGAATAGTATAGCTCTCTTCTAGACTATTCAATTCAAATATTCAATAACCTAATGGATTCTTCCTCAAATAGTATCAAGAAAACATTGAGAACAAGATCACTATTGTTGATCTTGTTCATTGTAAGCAAACACTACGTAAGAAGATACTATATTTCATCTTGAGGTATGAATCTATATCTACAAAACTTCACTATACCATAGGCAATGGAAACTTTTAGATGATGTTCATCGGTAATCTACAACTACCTCTAAGAGACCAAATTTCTTTAAATAGGTACCTAAACTTTACCTATTTTTTAGTACTTTGACTAATTATTGACACATTATGGCTAAATTTGGAGACTCTACTCTAAATCCTCATATTGATACCTTCCAAGATTCATCTCCCTCAAGTGGGTCCTAGAAAATAAAGTTGTGGTTAGTCTGATCATGTTTCCTTAGGCCTTAGAAAAAAATTAATTTAAATCTCAATAAAATATGGTTTTCACTAAATTAATTGATTCATATTTGAGTATTTTACAAAAAAAATTGAAAGATAACCTAGTGACACTCCCAAAGACCAGACATCTTCCAAATAACTAACCATACCCTCATTGGTATGCCAGTTAAAATTTTTCCTACTATCATTGTGTATCTAGTCATGAAACTAAATTTTGTATATGTCTTTGACATATTATCCAAGACCATATAGATACAAGTTTCGTCTGGGAAAGGAGAAAATAAATTCTAATAAGTCGATGGATAAGAAAAAAAGTGAGATTTAGATTTACTCTGATCACTTTGATATTGTCCCTAAATCAGAGGGTTAGAAATATGGATTTAACATTCATACCTTTGGACACACCTTATTGTGGAGATTCTGCTCCCTTATAAATCCCTCTAAATATAAACCGAAATGTTGTTAGAGGAAATCCTACTTGTAGATTTATTGTCATCATAGAGGATCTATTCTTCATGAATGGGATTCATGAAGAAATTTAAAATGAGTGTAAAGAGACAATTCATACACATATTGGAATACCTATTATACAATGGGATCTAATACCATGACAATCATTGTGTGAACCATAGTGGTATCTACAACATTTTTTGTCATTCCTAGGTCAAATATCTATTGCATGAAGCTAGGAATCTTGTGGCTAGTCTCCAAGGGAGTGGTTTTCTTGGTGACTCATAAATATTTAAGGTTCTCTTGTGAGGATGTTGTGCATACTATGTATGTAATACCCATTGATAGTTTTCTTTCATTTTCTAGCGTCGTACTCTTTTAGGCTGTTGTTTCAGTTTTTATGCCAGATTCTTTTGGGCTATGTTGTTGTGAGCATTTACTTCTCAGTTAGTTGGATTATATATGGATTTATGATTCTATATCATGTGTTAGAAATAGATGACATTTCATGATGATTATTTCTTATGCATTGTATCAGATGTATATGAGTACTTACCCCATACTTGCATGTGTATGGTTAGGTTACATGTTTATGTATGTATGGCATGTTTGGTGTGGCAGAGGATGGAGACGTAGTTACTTGCATTTGCAAGATCTACACATTTGACCGATCCTTTTCATTGTTTTCTATGTTATGCATTGGATGTACAGCTGTGTGCTTGTTGTGACAGGTTTGCAGGTATAGGGAATCGTCTTCCCTGAAATGGAAGGAGTGAGCATGCCCATTATATAACTCAAATGGTAAAGAGGGGAGTTAGCAGTCAGACCCAAAACCCTAACCTAAACCTACTTTGTCCTATGACTGGATAAGAATCAGTTGACTACCCTACCTGAATTCATCCAAGGGATGTGAATTAGTGGTTACCTCCTAGTTGATGTGTTTGTGTTGTATTTTGGTGGTCCTTTGTTTGAGTGTCATTAGTTGTTTATTAGGATTTAATTAATTTTCAAATTAATTATGTTCATGTTCATGTTTGTGGAATTAATTAAATATTAAATGTAGAGTATTTAATTAATATAATTAATCAAATACCTCTCTTTAATTATAAAACTAGTTTAAAATGCAATTTTAGAATATTAAATTTAAATTGAATATTTAATTCAATTTTGAATTATTGAATTTAAATTGAATTTTTTATACAATTTTAAATTGATAAAAGTTCTTTTGATTTTTGTGAGTCTATTTAATATATGTTTGCAATTAAAATAAATGAATAATCATGATTTTTAGGAAAGTTGTTCTTTTTCTTTTTCTGAAAATCAATTATTGTGAAATTGCAATTAAAGAGGGTTTTAATTTTTTATTTAGTAATGTTTTTCTCTCAAAAATTAAAAAAAAAATAAGGAAAGTTGTGTGCTTTCTCTTATTTTTTTGAAAAATTAGGGTTTGAGTCTTTATGATATTACTTTCTGTCATTTTTAGAGATCAGACGGGTTTTGATAGAAGGTTTCAAAGCTGTAGATTTTATTCTGTTATGCTGGTAAAATCTATGTGGACTTGAAGGTTTTGGATTTGATTTCAGAAGAGATTGTCGCAGGTGGTTTCGTCTTCAAAATTTAGTACAAAGATCGAGTTTGTAGAGGTTCAAGGTTTTCGACTTCAGGTCTTCTGAGCAATCTCCGGTGTTACTAAGGTAGGGGCTGAAAAATCCTCCTGTCATAATCATGTTTTCAAAAATGTGTTTTTATGGTGGAATGATTAAAATTACATGTTTGGATTAAGCTTTGGTTGTGAAAATATAGTATTCAATTTGTTAAAGTTCTTTGATATTAGTTATTGAAACTAGGCCTTTTTTTATTGGAAACTAAACCCTAGAAAACAAAACTGAAAATTAAACCGTATTAACTAAATTAGGGTTTTTAGAAGTTTGATTTGAAGATTATTTTGGTTTGAGTTGAAAATTAGTTAACAAAGAAAACTCAATTTAAATTGAACAGTAGAAAGAAAAGAAAATTATTTGACTACTTTGAGTATTAAACGAAGTTTTTGGAAATTTCCCATGCTTTCCCTATAAATTTCATTTGAAAATTTAGTAAAAAAAAATTAATTGTTTTGGGAAAAATTGACCTTTCTGGTTATGTAAAAAAAAATACAGACCTATGAAAAATAAATAATAATAATAATACAAACAAAAAATATATATCTTAAAATAAAATAAAATAAAAACTAAATAAAAAAAAGCTTTTAAAACAAAAAAATTGTTTTAAGTTTCAAAAAAAATAATATAAAAATTTTATATGGGGTGGCGTGGGGCCACCAACTCCCAACACACCACCGTGTGGGCGCTCGCGCCACCCACGGTCACAGTTGCCTCGGCAGAGGCTGCCGACAATCGTGCCACCTATGGCAGCACGGACTATCGTAGAGTCCTGTTGCAGCAGCATTGCCTCAGCAGAGACTGTCGGCAGCACGGACTGTCATGCAGCCCTGCTACAGCAAGCTCACGCAGGCCACATAGGCAAGGGTGGGGGCCACGAGACCCACCCCCGCCCCATAAAAATTTTATTAAATAATAATTAATAATTCATTTCAAAAAAAATTTAAATAGGGTTTTTTCCTATTTGTATGTTTTAAAATTAAGTTTTATTTTAAATGGTTTTAAGATATAGTTGTTTCTTAATTTTTAAAGGTTTAGTTATCCTGTATTAATTTAAATATATATTATGGTAATCAATAATTAATGTTGTAATTTTTTTAGCAAACAGTTATTTTTATTATTTTTCCAGAATTATATTTGGGTTTTATTTCCCCAAAATGATATGTTTCATTTAGTATTAAGGTGTATTTTGTGTAAATGGTCATTTAGTGATGAAATTAATCACTAGTATTAGTAAACTTTAAAGGGGAAATCTTTAGTGAAATTGTAATGTATTTGGAAATAGGGATTATTCATCTAAGTATCAATGATTGTTGCATAGTTCTTATTTAATTCGTTTATGGATGTAACTTAGAGAATAGATTTTGGATATTATTGTTAAGTTAATTCTTGGAATTGCTTATGTTTCAAGTTTGTGTCAGGATGTCATTATTAACTTTATGTTTAGTGTGAGTGTTATCTGTTTGATCATATACTTTTTTGCATTAATTTTATGGGTTGGGTTTTAGTTCTGCCCTAGAAAAGTCCAGAGGCTTTGGGATGTGTTTTCTATGTCATTTCCTGATTATAGTTATGATTTGGTCTTTTATACCAACCTCGAACCTGGTGCATCTAAAGATTGTGTTACTGTAAATTTTGTTGTTGTGTTGACCGTTCTTGATAGTGAGAGGGACTGGATTGTGGGGTTTTCTGTATATATACCTCCTTTGGATCAATATGTGTGATCAGTGAACCTAGGGTAGATCATCTAGCTAAGTAGTAAGGGGTTGGCTTGCAATAATGTGTCGAGGCCCGCAAGTGGCAGCCAGGATCGATTATTGAAAGTTTCATAATTAAGTGATAACATTATACATAAATCGAGGGGTTAAAATGAATTAATAAGACATGGTACCTTACCCATGCTTGAGCGCTTGTATAGGCTAAGATGGAGGATGAGATGAATCTTGTCGCCCTGTGAGGTATGGTTCTAGCATAGTTAATGACTTTGTCTGGTTGAAAATTCATTGATACCGTATATGGTCACTTAAGTGTCAAGATCCAGAGAGACTATCAGGCCAAGACTTAAGGGTTAGACGTATACGATGACACCTTCCTATACACAGCCTAGGTTTCCTATGTGTGTTTGGTTTCCTCTAGGAATTAGTGAATATACCTTGTAGAATGATTTAGTACACCTTGGGTTAGTAATCTTTCAGGAGTCCCATGCTTAGATGATCTTGGCTTCTTGTTGTGATTCTGAGTGGGGTCTGTTGTTATCTCATCAGCACGGTGGGGTGGACTTTTATAGTTCCACATGGACGGGTGGTAGTGATTCTTTACCATTTGGGTTTTAGTATTCATGTGCTAGTGTTGGATGTCCCTAGTTTGGTTCTACTTATCTTACTCTGATGGAGGTTTTGATCTTATCATTTCTATATTGTACATTTATTTATCGTATCGCATGTGATACTTGATTTAGGATAACTGTAATCTTATTGTATTAAATGACTACCACATACCCTGTGATATGTGCAAAGGATGTAGGTTTGATGTATACCTTATGGTATCAAATGTAATCATGTAATTATATCATTGATGTTATAATGTAATCTATTTTTATTAATGAGAATCTTTTGTTATGGATATCTTGTTGAGTTTTGGTCTTACGTAATTCTACGTCATGGAAACCTTGAGTTTGTAATCTATGCTTGTATGTTTTCATGTGATTAAATGGTGATTTCTTCCACTTTGATGTATGTTCTTGTTTGTAAACTTTTTAAAAAAAATTAATCTGCAAACATAGTATCGTGTTTAGGTTTTCCTCTTGGGTTCCTTGGCGGGGTGTTACAATGTAAGGTACTTGATATCATCCACTATTGTCAGATGGAGGCTTCCTCAATCATTTATGGTCTACTTCGGTAAGGCTATTACTTCCCTAGGAGGATATATTATTCAAAGAATATAATAAGTATAATATAGAGGAGATTTTATTTAAATTTATAGCACAGGTGTGACCCCTTCTTCTTTCATTCATGCATCTAAGCCTAACCCTAGTTTGTGGCTTGCTTTGCCTTCTATTCCCTCTTTGTCAAGGATTAAGGGAAAGAATGTTCCTCAAGGAAAACCTCCAAATCCACTAAAAATCAAAAGTATCCAATGATACCTCTTTTTCTTATGGCTATACCTATTACGAACAAGGGAAAGACGTCCACACTGAAAAATTCTAAGACTCACCCTTCCTTTGAGATTCCTATCCTTATTGGCATCTCTTTCCATGTTGTTTATGGAAAGAGTATGTGGTCATAGCATTGTCACTCATCTCCCTTGGTATATGCTTCTTATCCTCCAAGGGTAATCTATATTACTCTGACTATTCCTACAGGAAAATAAGGAAAGGTATTCATGGGTGACTCTTTAACTACCATTTTGATAGCACCTCCTACCTAATTAGTGGGGCCTCCTTATTTTGTGGTCATGGCATCAATGACATCCTCAATGTAGAAGGATTCTACTAGGCCTTTTTAGGCATCTCTTTCTAGTTTGTACCTACATCAAAACTAGATTGGATGTGATCCTAAGCATCATTAGTGGGTGGAGGCCCTGGAACATGAGACTAATTTTAAGGTTGTGTGTGTTATTAGTCACTGTGTGGATCACTTGTGTTTTCTTATGTTCCTATCACATCTACATCCAATCCTGCACTATGGATTATATCTTGGTTCACTATGCTTTGGGGACTACCAATATGTCTTTCCCTAAATGATTATAAGTCTTCATTTATCCATCCATATAATTATGACTTATTAGCTCACTTCTTGACATTCTACCATTCACTCAACCTAGACATATGTTGCATACATAGGTGATTCCTAATGTAGTCATGTCTTCTTAGCTCTGGTGCCACCTACTTGTCCTCATCCAAGATTTCTTAGGGTCCTTAGGCTTGTTATTTCTAAAATGAAATTGTCTCCCCCATTAGTCAAGAGAAAGTTTAGGTAGGGTCTTGTACTCCTATTTTTATATTAGTAAATTATTCATACAATTTATTTGCATGTATCAAATGCTCTTCCTTTTTATAGAGTTCATTACCACCCATTTTACAGTGGTTAGTGATGTTGTTCCTTTTTCCTTTCCTTGAGTTGAGTTACTTTTATCCTATGAGGAATGTGTAATTTATGCACTTGAGGATATTCTACCATTGTTGGAAATCTTCCCAAGATGGTTCACTCTTTCCTCAATAGAGACATTGGATGAGAATGTTGAGTTAACATTAGCCTTAGCTCTAGTTACTTGTGAGACACTTGGGGCTCCTCTAGTAGTTGTGCCTATTCAAGATCAGTCTCCCTCCATGTATGATCAAGACTAGGAGGATGATGATCTGTTAGTGGAGGATAGTTGAGGCAATTACCTCTTCTTATCTATAGACTAAGTTGTGCATGTCTATGTTACCCCGTGATTATTGATCCCTCCTAAAGGACCCAAAACACTCCATAATTAATTGGAAACAAGAGATATATCATACACTTCCTCTATTTCTTATCTATTTATTTTATTTTTGTATGTTATATTCTTAAATTTGGGGATGATGCAAATAGTTGAGGGTATTTAGGTGTTCTTCCATCTTGAACCAAAATTTTATTTTATATTTTTTTTCAAGTGATCTTCTTTAGATCCAAAAATTTTATTCCATCATGATTAGCTCATATGCAAATACATATTAATAATTTTTCAATACTATGGGTTCTTCTAATGCTAAATAAATGAATACTAATGTCTCTGTGTGTGTTTTATGATGTTATGGGTATTATGTTCCATCTATTTTAGGGTCGCATTTTATGGAATCAACTCATTATATTGATATATCATTGCATCTCTTTTCCCCTTAGAATTAATAAATTTCCTTTCTACATAATAAATTATATTCTATTGGGGGGCTATCATATATGCACCATCTATATCTCTAAAAAAAATTAAATTTCCTTTTCAATCTATTGCCTTTATAGGGGCCAATCCACTATATTTTTAATATATTTCCATTATGTGAACTGATCTGCTATCTTTTTAATTTATTGCCTTTATGGGGGCAATCCAATTTCTCATTTTATCTACCTTGGTGGGGGCCAAAGCACTATCTGAGTATTTCACCCTATCATATGGATATCTTGCTATAAAATGGTCAACGCTCTCCTTCGGATTCATGACAAGGGACAAACCACCTCATGTGGATTCTATAAGTCTAGTGGTTGTATCAGGTTATGATAGGTTAATATTTTGGTGCAATGTCAACCACACTTGTAACAATTGGTATCAAATATTGGTCACAGGTTCAAATCCCCTTGCGTAATTCTGAGGGAGGATTGTTGGAAAAATGGTTAGTGCTCCCCTCAAGATTCGTGACAAGGGACTAACCACCTATTGTGGATTCTATAATCCTAATGGTTGTATCAGGCATTGAAAGGTCAATATTTTGGTGCAACGGAAACTGCACTTTTAATATATCTATCATAAAATAACTTGCTACCCATATTAGCATAATTTTGTGATCACGATCTTGTTATCTTTATCTGATCACTATCATTTAATATTTTTTGCATAAAATTTTATAATTTTCATATGACAAGATTTTTTATAGTTAACATTTTATGATAAAACTTAGCACTACCTCATGAAGGTTCAAGTCTTTTCTCTTGGGCCAACTCCATGTGGACAGAAAATTATACTTCCTTTTATATCTTAGTATAATGCTTCTAACTTTACTCTTCAATGTTAGATTACATATCACTAATAATATTCTCACTAAAGTGGGGGATAATGTAATGTTATAAATGTAACACTAAATTCTTCCATCTATCTACTAATATTTGGAGAAAAATTAATAAAAAATTTCTATTTAGAATCATGCAAAGGCTACCATTGAAGATGTGGCTATTATTTGGGGGGAAGGGATTTCATTATTCCTTTTGAGGATGGTTTATTCACCTAAGGTGGATCATGTCACACTATATTTATTAGTTTTAATCAGAGTAAAATAGATTTTCAAGGTACTTGAAACCCTTTACACCAAAACCATCCAATTAAAAGTAAACATACGCTCACCAACCGCTAGACATCAACAAAACAAAATAAATAAAAAGGGGACAAAAGCCCCAAATAACTTACATAGTTTTAAATAAATATTCATTTTTTGAATCAATTCTTAATTAATACTATGAATCTTATAGACAATTCTATCAAAAGGACTAATACATTTGTTCCTACTGTGAAGCCTAGCAATAGAGCCAGGGATAGAACCAAAAGCCACCTCTTGAAAAAAAACCTTCTTCTTTGAGTTCACACTACCATTGGCAGAGCTATAAACACCTTTAGAGAGATTTTGAATGACCTCTTCTTGAGAATTAAAATGATTTATCCATTTTGAGCTATTCTCCATGGTTGTGTAGCTCACAGCAACACCTTCTCTCAATTTTTCTCGCACTTTAGTGATGGAATCCTCCAAAGTTTTGATATGTTGTTTATACTCCTTCAAATCTATAAGTCTCTTGGATAGATCCTATATAATAGTGAGAATATTATCAACACTATACACATTTAGGGTTTGAACACTCTTATCCTTTAGATCATTTATCTCAGACACCATCCACATTATTAGAGCACTTTGACTATTAGTAACACCCTTGACATTTTTACTCATATCAGTAGTATCATAAATAGAATATTTCTTCTCCAATGGGGTATGTTTGCCAATATCCATAGAAATATCAATATGAAGACCCACTTTGGGACCATCAATAGGAAGAGACTACAAAATAGGGTCTATAGTGGTATCAAATTTTTTCTTTAGTTTCTTCACATAGGATGAGTTTCTCCCACCACCCACTAAATAAGACAATGTAGAGACTTTCCCTTCACCGATAAATGAGAAGAAACCCCCCACTTCACCTTTACCCTTAACATCACTAATGGGGCCAAAAGGGTCAAGAAAAATCATTTAGAGGGGATATAATCCAAATATTCTTCATTACAAATAATAATTTTGTAACGCCCACTCTATAATCCCCTCCCACTTAGGCCCTTGGGATGGGTGGGAGGAGAGTGTAGCATTAAACGACGTACCTTTTGCATAATGGGTCAGCAAGTAAATGGGAACAGTGGCTTAATCTAGTAGGTGTATCTTTCACTGATCAAGGAGGTATTTTGGTAGGCTAGGCTATTAAAATGCATTAATTATTTGGACACATAACCACCAGCAATGAAATCCAATCCTTGTTTTGGGGGTAGGATTCATCTAAAATAATAAATCTTTGACATGTTCCACTACAAAGAGGATCAAGTCCTCATGAATGACTGGGATGGAGGTATTTTTAGCATGAACTTTAAGTCTATGATGAAGGGAAAAAAATAGATAGAAAGTCAAAGATATGCATTTATCATGTTGAAAATGGTTAATAATGACAAAGTGATAACCGAACAAACTACATAAGTGACCATCAAGAGTAACATACCACATAATGACTTCTAAATCCTTTTCCCAAAGAGGGTTGATAGATTTCCTATCATAACCTCCACCTAGTCCTTTTCACTTTGTCCCTTTCACCTTTCTCAAAGAAAATTGTCATGGTTAGGAAACACTATATTTATTGTTAGGAAACATCCCAAAATTGATTTATTATGAGTAGAATGTTATGTGATGGAAATATTTACCTATAAATAAATTAAGGCCTCAACCTTCTCCTTGGTTACTAGGAAGGCTCTGAGTTTGGATGAGTTTCAAGCTCAATTGTTTAAATATTATAAGATATTATGGAGGACTTGTAGATGGGGAATGAAGAATTATGAACTAGGAAATCCATCAAGAAGGTTTGGAACTACATGTAAATTATCTTTGTTCAAAGAAGTGGTCTCTGATTTTTTTTATAAAATTTGTCTAATTACCTGGGCATGCGCACCAAGATGGTGAAAAAAAACATGGCCTCTCACCAAAAAAACCAAAAACACTAATCATGCATTTGAGTTATTTGAAATCTAAAATAACTCACACATTATGGCTTAGAAAATTCAAGCTATAACATATTTGGATTTGTAAAAATAAAACCCTAATTGTTTTAATAATATAAAAAATACAATTGGGTTATTAAAATTAATGTAACTCAATCACATTTTTATGGTCATTAAACTTTAGGCGACACCAAAGAAACATCAAATATTCTAAAAAGGGAAAATGAAACCCAATCATTTTTTTCTTTCTATCAACCAAATCAAGATGTCACAACATTCAAGAGGAAACATAGAAGCTCTCACAAACTACCTATGTGAAGATATAGGTCTTATAACTCTTCTTAGATCTTCTAGATTGAAAATTAATATTCATGAAAATAGGTTAGTCATAATGAACATAGGACAACCCGGTGTGACTACATAAGTTGATAAGATAGTTAATTGCAATGGAATTAAGTTCCTTGGTGGTATGGCTATACATAGATGTGATACTCCTATAAGATAGTTTGTTTTCATTTGTTTTACAAAGTCATGACAGTCAATGGAGAGAATTGGTAAAAGTAAGGATACACTAAGGCAGACAGTCGGTAAAGCAGAGTATCAAAGACACCAAACACCAAATAGTTATTAGCAGCGAGTTAAGAAGTGACAGTTATTGATTAGTGTTAGTCACTGAGTAGATGTTATGTCACTGAGCAAGATCAAAGCACATTACCGAATACACCAGAGCTGACATAACAATTCAAATTTGAATACATTGAACCTAGATGTTGAGCCTGAAAGATTTCATGGTATTCAAGATAGAAGTTAGGTAGAACATTAGGATCGCAATAACATGATTGCACATGATCATGGGGAAACTCAACCAATGAAAGGAAAGCATAATAAATGTTTTGGGAATGAAACCAACCTTGCACCGCTTCAACTCCACCGTAGAAGAGGAGGGATATAAATTAGGTTAATCGCCTTAAGATTGTTTAAAAGGAGCATAACATGAAGATGAAAGATGATGGTGAATATTGTAGAGACAGAATCAGTTATAGCGACAGAGCTAAAGGAGTTAGAATGCAGAAGTTCTAAGGTGCAGAATAGATAAGTTAATGAGTGAAGAATGAGGCAATGCAATTACAGAGCATAAAGAGTCTAAAGAACATTATGGTTGATGCATACTTGCAAACATATTTGTAATAGTTTTTGTAATAGTTAGGAGAGTAGAAATCCCATTCACTGGGTAGGCCCTAACAAGTCTTATTTTGTAAATCCTCTAACCGGGTACATCTCTTAGATGAGAGATTGTAAAATCCTTTAATAAGGTAGACTGAATAAGTCTTTTGTACTCTTAACCGAGTATAATACTCCTAGCAAGGTAAGCTATCAGAAGTAGCTAAAATTGTAGCTCTTGTTAGGACTACAAAATTTTAGTTACCATGATTTTGTTCTTGCCTTTTTCTGCAATGTTTGAGCCTAATTCTTAACCCCTATTTGATATTGGATCCAAGCCCTAGCTTCCATGGTGTTTAAACCCTAGGTCCTTTGTGCCTTTTATAATTTTGTGTTACCTTTTTGGGCCACATATATTCATTTACCCATGTGCCTTAAGTCATCATGTGCGAAGCCTGCATTTTAAATATGTCCTAAAGTCCTAGGGGGGTATGTTTTAAATTTTCCTAAGTCTAAGGTTTCCCATGGGGTTTTGTGCTTTACAAGATGTCGTGCAAGTTGTTGTTGACCCAATGGTAGGTGTAATTCCTTGATCATAAGTTGCCTGATGTTTAGTCTTCAAGGAATCACGCCTGGGTGCCAAGTGTAAATATTTAGATTGTGGGGCCTTGCGACTATGAGAAAAGGGACTCGTGGTGGTTTTCGCAGGCTCGCAGTGGTTAAGGAGGATAGCGGCTTTAGGTCGCAAGTTGGCGACTAACCGCTAGAGGTCAGTGTCACGATCTCATAGGTTAATGTGGCAGTTAGTGGAAAGGTTCAAGAGCTTGTGAGATGTGCACATGTGGAGATAGTAGTAAATAAAATCAACGGTGGTTGCGAACTTGCAGGGTGAAATAGAATATTCTCTCAGGGCTTGTGAGGATGCGAGGTGCTGCCATGTGTCCTAGTTGATGTGTGTCATATGGTGGGATCTGTTGTAAGGGTTGCAGTAAGATAAAGGTGGATCATATCAGAATTAATCTAACAGTGTGCATGATCCTACGAATAGAAGGTGAAGACTGTTTATTCTTTTTAGAATTATGCCTTTACAACATGTGTCCAAATCAAATCGTGGGTTCGAGTTTTCAAAGAATGATAAAGGTAAATAAAATGTGATTCAATCCGACGGTAGGCATGATGTCTTGATCGCGAGTTGCATGATGGGTAGTCTTCACGGGATCACACCTGAGTGGCACTTGTCTAGATCGGTCAGCATAGGTAAAGAGGAATAAGTAATTTCCAAAGCCAATAATGTAGTGCCATGTGGATAACCAAGGAGTTGTTGATTGGGCTTAAGTGTTTCATTTTCTCAGCATCATGGGTGTTTTAAAAGATTGATCTATGGCCACGTTTTAAAGATGAATTCAGGGTCTAATCTTGGTCGTCGATGGAGTTTCCCACTAAATGTGACCGTTGAAACAGATATTTGAATGTTTAAATATTTCCAGAGGATTTTTTGGCCATGGCGTCACATTCCAAGTTGTGGAGAGGTAGATGGATGAGCCTGATGTTTTTAGTCGCATTTCCATAGGGTGATGAAGGGATAGATTTTTAGGACTATGGCTTCATAAAGGTCAATTGGTGATGACTCAAGTTTCTAATCAGATTTGCAAATATTTTGTAACCTTAGTCAACGCTCTATTTATTCTGCCTTAATGTTGTTTTGTTTCCCAAGTTTTGGTGGTTATGTTTTAGGGTTTCTTTTTTCCCTAACACGATCTAAACTCATGGTGTCCTATTGGTATAATTAGAGTTTTCTAGGTCATTTGTAAGGATGGGATTTTTATGCCACAGAAGGCTTGTAACCTCTACATATTTGATTAAGACTGACAGTGGTTTATTTGGCTCTGATTTTAAATGTTTCATATGTTTTAGCATAATATATGTCTGTAACTCTCTGTTATTTGTGAGATCTTAATGAGTAATGTCTTTGTTTCAGTTCTTGTATTCATTTGGATTGGTTGTTAAGGACATCTCAATCCATCACTCAGTAAGGCAGAGGGTCTAACTGGTTTAGGGTTTCTTTCAAAGAGAATTAAATTCCTTAAATTAGTTTCAGTGAGTAAAGAACTGTAATAAATTGGATGATTATATTTTCTTCCAAGAGTGTGAATTAAGTATGTAAGGCATAGTCAAGTTCAGAGATGATTTGTAGGTTTTACATTTGATGTATGTTGTTGTTAAGATTCTTTTCATTTAGAGTGACTCTGTACCCACTAGATAGGGCACTGGTCTGGTATGTTAGAATGTGTGGTTCTCATCAATCTTTATAAAATCTATTTCCATTTACATGTTTTATGTTGCATCCACTATGCTTGTTGGTTTGTGATAATATTGAATATTGAAGGCAAAAGATAGGTAATACCCACCTGAGTTTGTGGAGCTCAAAGTGTAGAAGGTTTAAGGACCTTGTTGAATGTTGTTTCTTTTCCTTGTTGAATTAGTATTGGGGCATATAGAGGAATATACCTAAGCCACAGGTATAAAAAGGATCAGCAAGAAAAAGAAATAAAAAAATGGTGACTCTACTGGGGAACTAAGAGATAATTTCATTTCATTTTTTCCTTTAATATTTGCAAAAATTTAAGGGTCAAGTTAAATATTTTTAATTCGCCAAGTTGGTTGGGGTGGCACTCCGAGTTTGCTTGGCTAGTGTTTTAGTTGAAATCACAATTTTGTTTTAGGTCTTGTTTGTTCAAGTTATAAAAAACATGAGAAACACCAGAGCATATATGAAAAAACATCTAGAGGTTGAATTGGAGGATGGAGCATGTTAGAATAAATTGGTCAAAAAGGACAGTCTAGTAGTATAGATTCTTTGACGCCTAAGGCTTTAGTTGTGGGTCAGCTCTTGGGTGTTGTCCCAGAAGGGAGTGCTTGTTCTTCTATAGGTATTGAATCGGATGGTTTAGTCTTCTATGACAACATGTTTGATACTCGTGTCCAAGAAGATGTATCTCATAAAAAGGATGTAACCTGGGTTTAGTATTGGATGGATAATGAAAAGAAAATTAATAGGGATTCTAGACCTAGAAATACTTTGAATTTAGATAATTTTTCCCAAGATATAAGGAATAACCCTTTTCTGCAAAATGATCCTTATGAGCAAGCCATGAAATAAATGGATTCAGATCTGATAAACTTAGAATATTCTACAAATTCTGACATTACATTACCTAATTGGTGTTGAGCACCCTCGGCTTATTCTGTGATAGGATAGTTTTCTTTGCATTTTTAGGTCTAGGTTAAAACAAAATTTAAGAATAAAGGATTGATTCCTTGGATCATCCTATTGTAAGATCTTAGTCTACTTTTAAGGTTAAGGGTCCTAAGGTACACTATAAGCCTTAAGGTCTCCTTAAGCCATTAAAACTAGAGATCCTATCATTTTGGTGTTTTTAGTAGTTTAGGATTAAATTTTATGTTTTTGAACCTTAGTCTAAGGTTATGTCATGTTTAGATTCCCCCCTAACTTTTTGGAGTCATTTTGTTTTGTCTTTCTGCAACATTTTCAAAAACTGTCAAAATGTTGTTGAGCAAAGTTGCATTGTTGCCAAGCAAGTTGCATTGTTTCCAAGAAAAGTTGCCTTGTCAAAACATTATTGAGCAACCTGACATAGTGTTGTTTAGTATTCCATCGGTTACAAATCTCAGAGGGGTAGTTGAATTGATGATATGATGCTATTTTTAGGTATAAAACCACTTCCTAAAACAGGAGAGTGAGATTCGGTAATAGAGAGATGTATGGCTTGACAAGTTTTTGAAGGAATATGAACAATTTTCTGAGCATTCTAAATGTGTACGGTATTGTGCGGATCCACTAAGAAAAACCAATGGCATATTTTGTTAATGTTGTGATTTTACTTTCTAGTGTAGTTGGTTTCATTCAATTTAGAGTTGATTTGCATAAGTTAGAAGCATTTTGGTCAACGTAGTCTAGGAAAGCTCTGAATTTGGGTCTATTCAAGAAATGTAGCCCTAACTTAGAATTTATCTAGTGGATTTGCACTGAAACCTAGAAAACGCAAGTTAGGGGCATGTACTTTGAGATTCCAAAATCTCATAATGTTGATGTTGAGTTTGTGATTTTTGAGGTCAAGCCCTAGGTCAAATATCCTCATGTATTTGACCAATCAAGTAAGTAAATGTATGAAGAGATGAATGGATCGACTGATGGGAGTTGGTAGGCTGGCATTTTGAGGCGTTTAAGTATATTAGGACAAGTCTGGGTGGTTTTGGTAATATTGTGCACCCATCTCTTATCACTTACTGTTCAAACCAAGCCTAATTTGGCCAATTAGGTTTGTGTGCCTTATAGGGATTCTAAGGTGATGGAGAAGAGTCTTTTGGATGATATCAGATTGTTTAGGTACTACCGATGTTGTTGATATTCATTTTTTACCACTGATGACAACATATGTTTCTGTGGAGAGAACAGATTGGTTATTACTATTGTATGATGACTGACAGAAGAGTATGGACACTGTACAGATGTTTCAAAATGATCGAAGATAAGGATATGGAGAAGGATGTGTGATGACCTTATTTCTAAGGTCCCTTAGCTTAATATCACATATTAGTGATGTTACAGATGTTTTAGTGAAGATTGGTTTTTGGACTATTACAGTGATGCTTGACAGAGTAGGTCTTTGTATTTTGGGTATATCTTACAAGTGAAGATGTTTCAGGTGATGCGAGCTTAAGGGATGACAAAAGACAGATTGAGGAATGTTTGTTGTTGATCTATAGTCATGAGATTGTTGGTGAAATCAATTGTGGTGTGTATTCTAGAGGAGACCTATTGGGGGGCGACTTCAGAGATGTAGTGTATTATGAATTGAGAGCGTGGATTGCGGATCTTGGAGTATATCTGATGTATTGTAATTAATGTTTAATTTTTTTAGGTACCTTGTGTATCTTAGCAAGGGGTTAAATAATTATTTTTATATTGGGAAAGCTTAAATGGCCAACCTAATCAATTATTGTAATAGGGTATATATGAGAGATATTTTCTTTTAAAAAGATGTATGTATGATGAGAAGATAATTGTGAAGACAGAGAAGTTTAATAGTTGTGAGGCTTTATTGATTGCTAGATGTAGAGAAGAGTTGGTGATTATAATAATTCATTGGAACTGACCAAGAAAATACATTTGTATAATCAAACAGTTCATTGGGTTGTATATTCTCTATATACACTTATTAAGATTGTTAATCCTTGAGGGTGGCTTTAACCTTCTTTGGGCAATGTGCCTGGGTAGTGAGCCCACTGTTACTCTTGACTCCTAATAGGGTTTGTCTTTTAACAAGTACTATGTACTGTAATGTTGTAATAAGCTCCTAACAAGGCTAAATGTTTTAACAGGGATACTATACTCTCTGTACATCATTTGTGGGTGCTAATTCCCACTGGGGTTTTACCTTTAACTAGGTTTCCTTGACAACAAGTATTGTATTATTGTGATGGCATTTATCGTGTTATCATTTGCATTGAAGTTTTGGTTTATAAAGCTTAAAGTTTAATATTTTGTTTCACAACTAATTCACCCCCTCTCAGTTGTGCTTGTGGATTGTTATTGCTAACAATTGGTATCAGAGATATCGGTCCTTAGAGAGAAATTTTAATAACTTGAGGTGATCCTGAAGATGACTTACTATAGGAAGGATAGTCTGAAATTTGATCCTCAAAACTTTGACAGTTGGAAGAACAAGATGAGAACACATTTTCTATGTTTGGGAATTGACTACTGGATGATCACGAGAAAGAAGGAAAAGATAGCGACTGAGGATAAATTGGAGAAAGCTACTAAAGATGATAAGAATCTATTTTCATGTAATATGGTCACAAGGGAATTGTTGATCAGCATACTTTCTAAAGGTGAATTCATAGAAGTAAAAGACTTGGATTCTACACATGAGATTTGGACAAGATTGGAAGCACTATATATAGGAGATAAGTTTACTAAACAAGCAAAGCTAAAAAACTGGAAGACAAAGATGGAATCAATAAAGATGAGAGACAATGAGAACATTAGGGCATATGCATAGAGAATTACTGAAGTGGTTACTGTCATCAGAAACTCTAGAGGCACTTACAGTGAGGAAGAAGTGATTGTGAAGATACTCATATCTCTGACACCTATATACAAAACTGAAGTACAATCTATTGAGGAGATTATACCTTTGAAACTGAACTTCACTAGAGAGATATTGATTGGAAAGCTAACTACTTTTGAGGCCGCAAAACTGGGAGATTCTTTACCTAAAGTAGAGTTGGCATTCAAGGCGACTGTTCATAGAAACAAAAAGACCTTATCTGGAATCACGAGCACCAGCAGTAATGACTTGAGAGAAGAACTTGGATAGTATGTTGATGAATGGTAATAGATACAAGAGGAAGAAAGAAATCTAGATGAAGTGGTAGCCATGATCGCTAGAAGAAAAAAGAGAGGTAAGGGTAAATTTGAAGGAAACTTACCTTTGAAATTTTTTTCATGTAACAAGATTGGTCATTTTGCATCTCGATGTCTTACAAGGGTTCCAAATCATAAACCTAAGTTTTACAAATAAAAGTATTCAAAAGACAAGTAATGTTATTATACTAGTGAAGGTGTATCTGATGATGATGCTAATTATGATGAAATTGGATTTATTGCTATTAAGGATGATGAACCTATACATGAAGAGAAAGCCTTAGTATCTTGTGATGAAAAGAAATCTAAATGGTTTATAGATAGTGGTTTTTCACATCATATTACTGGAGATAAAAATAAGTTTGAGTCTGAAAAGATATTATGGTGGTGTTGTTAGATTGGTGACAATACTCCTAAGCTTATCATTAGAGTTGGATCTATTTCTATGGATGGAAAGACTAATACTGGCAATGCACTACTTGTTGATGGACTTAAGCATAATCTGTTGAGTGTTGGGCAGCTAGTGGACAGAGGTTATCAATTGAAATTCATTGATGGGAAAATTTCTATCAGAAGTAAATCAGGAGACTTGATCGCATCTGGTACTAAATCTAGAGGTAATGTATTTGAATTGAATACATCTGAAGCTTCTTGTTTTATTAAGAAGGTTGATGATATTTGGTTATGGCATAGAAGATTTGTTCATGTTAACTTTGATAACATTGTGAAGGCGAGTATGAAAAATGTTGTAAGAGATCTACCTAAGATTTTGAAACCATCTAACACGATGTGTAGAGAGTGTGTTATGGGGAAGTAGACTAGAAGTAGTTTTAAAATAAAATTTTATTCAACAAAAGTAAATTTGGATCTGGTACATACAAATCTGTGTGGTCCTATAGGAACAAGATCTTATTATGGTGAAAGATACTTTATACTTTTTGTTGATGACTTTTCTAGAATGATGTGGGTTACATATTTGAGAGAGAAATTTGAAGCATTTGACAAATTCAAGTTATTCAAAGAAAAAGTTGAGAATGAATTTGGTTTGAAGATAAAATGTTTGAGATCAAACAGAGGTGGTGAATTTACATCAGACTTGTTTAATACCTATTGTGAAGAGCATGGGATATTCAAACAGACATCTACACCTAGGACACCACAATAGAATGGGATAGCAGATAGAAGAAACAGAACAATATTAGATGCTGCAAGAAATATGCTACTGGAAGGAAACGTACCACATGCTCGTTAGAGAGAAGTTGTAGATACTGATGTGTACACCTTAAACAGAATTTAGATCAGAGAAGGTACAAGTAAGACTTCTTATGAATTATGATTTTTGTTGGAATTATATGATGTGCCCAATGACTGAGAGGGGGGGTGAATCAGGAATCAATAAAACTTTATCCTTTTAATCCACAATTAGATTAGTTTATTTGTTTGCATGCATATAACTAGAAAGTAAAAAGTTAGATACAACACATAACACAATATTTGGTTACCCAGAAACCTTCCAAAAGAAAGTAAAATTAGGGTGGGGATGATACCCACAAGATTTAGTAATACAGTATAAATTTATCCTGTTAAATCTTACAATGACCACTTCTAATGGTATGCCTTGTTAGGAGCATAGAAAGGACTGTTACGTCCACCTTGTTAAAGGATTTTGTATAATACAATGAGTAATGCAACTCTATTAAGAGATTTAGAGAAAGGACTATTAGGTCCACCTTGTTAAAGGATTTTGTTGATCCACCTGTGAGAATGAACCAGTTGATGATTTTCTCTGTGCAACTATGATTGCTGAATAAGATCCTTTGAAATATAACTGATCACCTGAATGTGATAGATAAGTCTATGTTTTCCTAAACACTTCTTCACTTAACTCAAACTAACATTCACATTATCAAATCATCCTCTGATTATACATTCATACTATATACATATTCTTCCTTACAATTGGATAAACAAACTATCTTACATATATATCTTTATCAAACAAATAACTTTGTAAGTCGGCTTGCAATAAAAAAAAAATATTCAACAATATATGCAAAGTCGGCTTCAAATTGTCACTCAGGTCCAAAAGACTACTCGGGTGATAAAATGTCACTTGGGTAATACTGAACACTCAGGTAACACTGAATGACTAAGTGTTTTGACACTAATTGACAATATTTCTTGCCATAGGGTCTACAATCTCCCCCTTTGGCATTAGTGACAAAAACACTTATCATTAAAATTTGTATCTGATATGTCAAAACTCCCCCTTACAGATTGCTCGGGTTTTGACACTTGCTCTGTTGCTCGGGTCTGACTGACTCTATTTTTGTATTTTTCAAAATTGTTATTGTAACATATATTTTCTATGTAGGATTTGAGAAATAAAAATCCATAGAATGCCAAGAATACCTGCATGCAAATAACATGTTACAGGAGAGAAGCAGAAAAAGGGAAAAAGAAGAACTCAGAAGTTGCTCAAAATGTGAGAGTGAATTTATAATTTGAATTAATGAAAAAAAGAATTACAAGGTTCAACCTATAAAGGTGAACAAAACCCTAAAGCCTAAAAAAGATAGGTTGCACATTAATAATTAATAAAAGAATTAATTATTAATGCACCTAAGAGAAAGCTTAAGCACTAAAGAGTAATAACTTAACTAATTAAATCAACATGATTTAATTAATAAGGAAACTAATGATTACTCTAACACCCCCCCTTAAGCTAAGCGCAGGGGATAAGCTAACCTAGCACAGCTATGAAAGCAGGAAATGGGTCCCGGCAATAAGGCCTGATCAGGTACCCAATACAAGGAAATCTCTGTAAACTGGAGACAAAGAAGAAAACCCAGTGGGAAAAACCCCTCTCCAAAAAGAGATAGAAAAATGTAGAAAAGAAATGGCTCAAAAAGCTCTCTCAAGACCATAAGTACAATCAGCCCCCCCATGAGAGAGGGATGAGACACCAAAGTCCCCCCAGAATGAAGAATGGTAGATGCCTGATGTAGAATCCAAAAGGAGATCATGAAGCAGAAAATGATATTCCTCCCCTTGGGAAGAAACAAATCCAAAGGATGATGTCGAAGAAACCCTGTGAAGAGTGATGAACCAATCTGTCTCAGGATGTGTGCCATGATCGGATGCTGAAGAATCTCTCTGTCTGAACTGAAACAAATGATGCCAAATCCAAACTGATATGGAGAATCCTAAAATGCAATCGCAGAATGCACGGATAATGGTGGGAAAATAGTGATAACCTGACTATCAAGGTAGAGGAGATGAATGTCCTTAAAATAATCCTCCAAATCTGCAGTATAAGACTCAACAAACAAGAAAGATATGTCTGCAACATAAGAGTCCAAAGTATCTATCTCTGGAAGATGTATGATTCCTTGTTGCACAAAATCAGGAGCAACAGGAGATGCTAATGAAGTCTCAGTCTGAAGAGTGGGAACTATGAGACAATCCTCTGATCCATCAGAACATGTAAGGGTGTCTAAATGCTCAAGCTCCTCTAAAGTATCATGATCAAAGGGTGTATTCTCTTTCCAAGCAATGGGTATGAGACAATCTAAAGCGGGATCCTCTGGGAATGGAGAGAGATTAGGGTCTCCATGTATCTCCCAAAGACGTGTCCAAAGTGAGTGAGGAAAATCAATGTCCGATATAGCCAACACAGTGTCATGATCAACACTAGACACTATAATTCCTACTATGTGATCTCTAATAATATCCCATGCTAATTTTCCCTATGAAGTGGTTGGTTCAAGTATGAGATCATACAAATAAGGCAAAATATTAAGCCACCTACAATGTGTAAGTATACCCTTTTCCCATGACTCATAATTACCCTGTTCTAGAATAACAACAGAAGGGTGAGAAGAAAAACCCATGAT
>MU223815.1:1547103-1581827 GCA_018584345.1 Thuja plicata | reverse complement strand
ATATAAGAAAGTCAAAAATCCGATACCGTATGCTCAAGATATGGCCAAAATACCAAAAGTGCTCAAAACTGCCCCAAAGAAGGTTTGAGAGTAAACCCTGGTGGTTAGGTTAACCGCTAGAGGTTAAGCACTAGCGGTTAACTGACGGTGGCACCCATTTACAAAGCAGCATTGATTTTTAACACTGCATGTGTTAGTTTTTAACGCAAAAATCAATAAAATTTTGATCTTTTTGATTTTTTCTTTAATTTTTCACCTTGAAATTTGAGTCGGAGAGAGAAATTTTTTCCCAGAGGCTATTGTGACCAAAAATGGCAAAATGTATATGAAAAATGACTCTCCCAAGCCTTTTGAGCATGATGGTGGTGTCTGTTTTCACTCAATGTGCTCCAGAAAAAAGTGTCTCTTCTAAATTGAAGAAGAAACCTCAAAAAAGTTATGGTTTTTGCCCTCAAAACACTACTTCACAAACACCAGACCAGACAGAAGCAGTGTGGCTTTGATACCATGTAGGATTTGAGAAATAAAAATCCATAGAATGCCAAGAATACCTACATGTAAATAACCTGTTACAGGAGAGAAACAGAAAGAGGGAAAAAGAAGAACTCAGAAGTTGCTCAAAATGTGAGAGCGACATTATAATCTGAATTAATGAAAAAAAGAATTACAAGGTTCAACCTATAAAGGTGAACAAAACCCTAAAGCCTAAAAAAGCTAGGGTGCACATTAATAATTAATAAAAGAATTAATTATTAATGCACCTAAGAGAAAGCTTAAGCACTAAAGAGTAATAACTTAACTAATTAAATCAACATGATTTAATTAATAAGGAAACTAATGATTACTCTAACATTCTACACTATTCTCTGTACATGTGATATTTACAATCATATCTCCCTCTTATACAATGATATTTCCCCCTTGTTTTTGACAAAAATTCCAAAAGGAATGTCATCTATAGGGTTATCCCAAAGTAGGATAGAAAATCACTATGTACCTTCAAAATTTGAGATAGACTGTTGTCCCAATTATCCTGTAGCACCTTTAAGATGTGCAATTCAACTTGCAGTTTTACAGATAGCTCTATCATCAGCTTGGCAAATGAGAAGTTGTTTTCATGGATGAGAGTTTTAGCATGTGCTATGCGTTTCTGCATTCTAAACATATGTGGTAGAAGTTGGCTCTGAATGGTTGTAAGAGATTCTCTGATTCTTGCTTCTTCTCTTAACACTTCAACCTGTAAATCAGTAAGATGTTTTACTTTCTTGAAGTTAGTAGAACTGGTGCTCGGGTCAAGTGTTAATTGCCTTGCACTTTCCTTCAAGTCAGCATCTATCTTCACCATCTTGTTCTTGATTTCCATGGTAAAGTTGGAGGAGTCACTCAACTTTACAAATAATTCTACCACATTTTTCACAGTGGTTTCTAGAGTGTTGATGAGCTATGTAAGCTACACTTGGTCGATTGCAATCTTCTTTGCAATGCTCTCTAGAACCTTGTTCTCAAATTTCTTCTCTAAGTTCTCAAGTAACTTCTCCTAACCATTCATGTCTGTGATGAACTTGTGGACAATTGATGATGTTAATTTCTCATTAGTATTCAAACAACACTTTCAGTAAGCTTACACCAAAAGATAGTAAAAGGGCAAACCGAAGACTAGATTGGCAGATCACCAAAAATGACTAAGTACAGAAAGAACTGATGACACAAGGTAGTGTGTAAATGGAAAACCACAAATGCAGAGAGTTAAAGTGGAACCCGACAGAGGAACCTAAAATGCAAGTTACAGTATAGATTGATGAAACAGATTCAGTGCAACCGACAGTAAAAACCGAAGGACAGTCAAGCATGACCGAAAGACAGAACCGACAGTCAGTTGTAGCCCGCAAAAAGTGGATCTAACTTCCATGTTAGATAGACCAAGGGTATTCTATTTATAGGATATTTAATTGTTTTAAATCCATTTCTTTAGGGACAAGAAACATTAATGTAAGTGTTTTAATTAGTCTAACTGATTTAAAACACATAGACTAGGAGATCTATGTGCAAGTTGTAAACCTGATCTTAGAGTTAACATTATTTCTATCATCAACTCGATGAAATCAATCCATCTATAAATAGATGATGTAATCATTCATTAGAATTTTTGTGGAAGAGAGAGGAGATTAGAACAATCACATCTATGGATTGAATTGAGAGTTTCAAGAACTAGAGCAGAGAAAGAAGAATTTGATTAGCAGAATCAAGAACAGAGGAAACCGATAATCAGAGGTAATATTCAATCATAGCTAAGGTGATAATATTTTGTATGTGAAATACATAGGATCTTTATCAGAAATAGGAGATTGCACTTACCAGGTCAATTTGTAATTTGCTGGCATTCTAACAAGTGAAGCAAAGTGTAAGAAATCCTTTCATGTAAGGTGGATTTAACAGTCCTATATCAAATCTCTTAGCCGAGTGCACACTTAACAGTGTTACTGAAAGCTCTTAACAGAGTAGACTTTAATAGGTCTCCACCAATACTCCTAACAGGTTAAATCATCAGAAGTGATAAAAAATGTAAGCCTTAACCGGCCCTTTCCATTCTGCAGATAGTGAAGTTTTGTGGGTGTCATCCCCACCGCATTTTTTACTTCCTAACAGAAGTTTTCTGCGATATCATATCTTGTGTTATGTGTCAATTATGTTCATGGATGTTTCTATGAATGATTCATATGTTTATTAATGTTATGAATTGATATAACTCTCAAAAAAATAGTGTAGATCAAATGGAATGGCTATGTAATTGATTACTAAGTTTAATTGATTAAAGAACATGAAAAAGTTTTAGAGGTCCTGATTCACCCCTCCCCTCTTAGTACCACTTCCCATTAAACCCAACAATTGGTATTAGAGCTAAGTCTCTTCTTGGAAAATCTTAAAGGCTTAAGAGAAAATATCATACAATGGAGAAGTAAAAACTTGATAAGAATATTGAGAATAAAAAGTTTGAGATACAGATGTTCTATGAACAGTATAAAGAAGCTAGAATCAAGATGAGAGAACTGTTGAATGAAAGGAAAGGAATGGAAACTTGAAGCAATGAAAAATATTATCAAGAAGAAGAGATTCCAGATTTCTTTGAGTCTTCAAGATCAAATGCAAGAAAAGCATCAGATACATTAGAAGAGAATGTCACAAATCTAAAGGAGATCAATCAACATCTGACAGAGAAAATAAAGATGCTACAAATCAGTCAAAAGACCCAAATGGTTAGAATGATTGATGTGATGAGTTCTGCTAGACAAGCTGAAAAAGAAAGAACACTAGCTACTGATGACAGGAGGAAGATTACAGAGAAACTACAAGAAAATGAGTTAGAAATATAAAGACATGCAGAGCATCACCATGAGCTCACAAATCAAATCATTCTCATGGGTCAAGAAGCAAACAGAATGAATGTTGAAGTCATTGAGAGAATATAGATTATCGGTGAACTAAGACAAGAAAATGAAAAACTAAAGAACGAGGTTAGAATTTAGCAACAACATAATGAAGTTATCAAAAAGGCTGAAGAGAGAAATAAAAGAATGGATGATTTTCTGGAAGGACAACAAAGAGTCAACAACAACAACGGTCTAGGATTTACCAAAAATGGATAATCATCAAATCAATCCAATCCAAAGAATGTTTATGAAAATCCAAGACCAATAAATCTTATATGCAAACACTGTGGAAAGAAAGGTCACATAGTAAATATGTGCAGAGGCAAAATGAAAGGTATTCCTAAATCTACACCTTCATTCATAGGATTCTGTTATAAATGTAACAAGAAAGGACATAAGGCATATGAATGTAAGTCTAAGATAGAACAGTAAAGGAAGGAAACCTACATGGAAAAATACTGTCCTACATGCAAGATGAATGGGCACACAAGTCTTGAATGCTGGAAAAAGAAAATGCAAGCATGGAAGCCAAAAGGTCAAGATACTCCATATCAACTAAAGCATATCGGTAATCAATATGTATGGGACTACAACACTTGGACAAATTGCATAGCATGTAGAAGGTATGGTCACATTGCTACAAACTATATGATATTATGGACTAGAAAGTCTAGAGGATGGACTAACCCCGGAATGGCATGCTTACACTGTCACAAATTTGGTCATCTCAAAAAGGACTGTAGAGGCTGAATGACAGAGACAAGCACATACCCCAATGGAAACACCATTGAAGATATCCGGAGAGATAGAGACAAGATGTAGAGAAAAGCTTCAAGCAATGATGAAGCTAGAATGAGCAATGCAAATGGTGACACCCCATCCAATGGATCTGGTGACATCACCAACCCCACCTAAGCAGAACAAGTAAGTATGGAACTGCATTAACCCTAAGCTATTACTTTACATCAGCTCCATAATATGATGATATAATTCCAAATTGTCATAAGAAAGATGCATCATGGTTATACTTGTTGTAAATTGTGAAAACTATGTCTTCGGGCATATATACCGAAACTCGTCGATATACACGTAAAGGAAAGACTTCCTATATTTACCGAGAGATTTCGGTTACAAACAAAAGTTATTATTTACCGAGACTCATTGGTAAACAAGCACATGAACAAGTTGTCTGTGTTACCTAAACCTATTAGTAGATTCTAAGTCAACTTTGACTATTCAAAAATGTTGTATCAAAAATGTTGTAAGCATGACCGATGGTAATAAAGTCTCCATTGACAAACTCAGTCTTCAAACACCAATGAGTTGGTGAGAATTTATTACATGCATTTTAGGGCAATGGCTATAAATAGGGTATCAAAGTGACTCATTTGTCACAACACCTAGAGCAGAGCGAGCAAAGGCGATTTTGAGCAGAAAGAAACCAAGTTGCAGAGAGATAACGACTCGACCACCAAGCACTCCAAAATAGTTCAGAGATCTATGAAAACACAACAGTAAGTTCTAATAGACTGATAACTCCATTCTTTACACATTTATGAAGAAGCCCTAAATTTCTAGAAATGGTATCAACATCACGATCCATAAAAGATAAGAAGGCTAAGAATGATGAATTCGAACTCATCAAAAACAATGCATGTGAGGAACCAAAATATAAGATTCATCCAGAGATTGCCTCATAGCTTGATGATGCTAGTGAATTATCACACATACCAGCTAGGGTTTTGCTAGTTGAGGACGTTCGATCCTTCATACACTGTAAGATTACAGAAATTAGAATGGTAGAGATGGAAGAAGCTTACCAAAAGCTTTGTAATGAAGATGAAACACTTAAGGATGAACACAAACACATTGAGGTGAAACGGCTTACCAATGCCCTAAAGTTTCCAAAGGTCTTCGAAACTGACTGGATTCGGTTAGTGCTAAGTATAATGTACAATAACAAGTTATGGTTGGATGAACTGAAGGAAATCACCCGAGATGTCATCCATGCGGTCACCGATTACCCCCCATAACCGATAAATTAAAGGCGCTCAAGTATCCATTGAAGGCAAAGACTGAAAAGATGACTGGAGATAAATGGGATGGGCGTGGACTGAAAGTGACAACCATAGCTGATGATGAAATCAAATTTTGTGCATGTGTACTGGGTTACAAATTCTTCTAGGCTAGCAGATTAAACAACATTTATTTAGGTGTTATGGATACAGCTTACAAAATCGTGAAGAAAGGTACACAGTTAGACTTATCCGAACAACTACTGAATTAGTTGAAAGAAAATCTCAAGACAATCAGAAATGCAAAGTCAAACACCTGTAAGTTTGGCTCATTAATCATGTGCATTTTCTTTTACTTTCAAGAAAATTTCCCATCTATTGGAGATATAAAATGGGATAGCACCAAGCCGGTAACCATGCAAATTAATGAGCACATAGAGGCTCTAGGAGATAATTTTGAAACTGTCATGGATGAATACTTTAATATCTTCAAAGATTGAATGCAAAAGAGGGTAAGAATCCTCGAGAAACTCATCAAACAATTTAAGGATGAGATATGCTTCATGGTCGACACAGATCATACTTATATCAAACCTGTAGTAGAAAGAATAGCATGGTTGCAACCACTGGAATATGAGATCAACATTGACCTTGCAACAAAGGCTATTGATGCCTTAATCAATGAGCCACTGGACAAAAAGCAACCTAGGTTCGGAACATATGAGGAGGCCAAGAAAATAATTAAATCAGGCCTAGTAGTCAAAAAGATTGTGAAAAAGAAGGAAAAAATGGTAAAGAATCTCATGAAGATTCTATCTGCAGAAGAGAAAGAAGCTGAGCAAGATGAAGAGATAGAACAAGAGGAGGAAACCAAAGAATAGGTGTCTGTTGGTAAAGATGATGAAAAGACTGACTCAGAGGAAACAGAGTCAAACTCACCACCTCCTCCACCATCAAAGAGACCAAGAACTACAGCTGCTTCAAGGACCAAAAGCCAAACGTCAAAATAATCTACTCCTTCACCCCTTAAGAAAGGAAAAGTCAAGACATATAAGAGAAAAGCAACTGCACCAAAGAGAGGAAAAAAAAAGAAGGGTAGAAAATTTGTCAGAACCCGAGAGGATATAGAGGATACTGAGTGAGATGAAGCCTTAGAGGTAGAAATTGTCAAGGTAAAGGAACCTGACACCATTGATGACATTTGTATATACATTGCAAATTCTGGATCTATTACTGATCCACACATTAGAAAATGGGGAAAATGAAGTCAAGAAGATCAAAATAAGATTGAAGAAGCTATGATAGCTAAGATGTATAACTTCAAATATGTACCCATACAATTTGAAGGAAGTTATGTACCACGGGAACTCTTGGATAGATTGTTTGGTTGTTGGACATTTGCTTTGGAAAATGAGAAATAAATTAGAGAGAGTACTTATCTCTCTAATGCCACCTGAGTCAACAAAGGTAGAAATAAATGAAATGATGGAGAAACACAAGAAAGAGTTCTCACCAAAGCTACGGGCTTACAAATTTATTGAAGGCAAGCTGATTGAACTTGAAAAGGATAGTCACAATAAATGGTGCAAGATCATGAATAGGCCAGTTGAGAAAGACAATCCCGATAAAGACCTTCAACAACAAGATGTTGATGAGGCAAACAAAGATGATACATCCATTGAGTTGGATAAAGAGGAAGATGATACAATAGGGAATAAGAATGCAGATATGGTAGATGAAATATGGGATGATACTAGAAATGACAACATTGTGGATACCAATGTCATTGACATTACCGATGACCCAGGAAAAGAAATCAATGCACTATTGTCAAAGATACAACTGACGAACAGGACACAACAATTGATGGAGCACAGGTGATCATTCTAGGTAAACTACCAATATTGATACAAGCTATCAATATCATGCAAGAATCAAGTAAATCACCTGAAAAGGAAACTCTAAAGGATGCAAGAGAAGAAGAAAATAAAGATAACACCGATGATTAGCAAAACATCGGAGATACTTGGAATGTGACCAACACTACCAAGGTTACAGAAGGAGATAAGGACAAATATGTGGATACTCAAGAGAAAAATGAGAACACCAAGGCAGATGATGCAAAGGACTCAAATGAAGGAGACAAACCAAAAGATGGAACTCCTAAGCAAATAGACAAAGGTGCTACCGATGATGCTATGGTGAATGCAGAGACGTCTACAGACACCCAACGAGCTAAAACTGATGCAAAGTAGCAGAAAGATGCACAAAAAGTCACATCATCAAGCACAACTGAAAAGGCTGAAAATTTAGCAATGGTGCTACACTCCACTGAGTCACAGAAGAAGAAGAAGAAGACAAATAAGAACAATTTGGAGGTTACACTTGACAAAATCATTGAAATACCAAAGTGTGACCCCACTACACTTGACATGGATGCACTGCAAGAATATGGAGAGATATGTCAAAGGAAGGCAATACAAGAAAAGCTAAAGAAATAGCATAAGGAATCAATGGCCCTAGAGACAACACGGGACATTCTACACTAGATTGTACATGATATTGATATTGATCAAAGAAAGCCCATAATTGATCAACTAGCTATCCTCACTGATGCCATCACAACTCAAAATGTTGATGCTGAGAAAGAAATTGAGGAAAGAGCAGAAATGAAGTATCAACAAAAGATTCTAGAGAACATCAGCCAAGAAGTGGCCAAAAATAAGGTAAAGTTGTCAGAATTCATATCAGAATTAGATCCCATTATATCTGAAGCTATAACCTTAATCCAAAAGCTAAGAACAATTGAAAATTTCACTCAAAAAAATAGTGACAACATAGCTAAGTTGGATACAGATCTAGCAAACAGTGCTAGTAGCCTAACAAGTGATGGAGAAAATGTAGTCAAACTGCATCATGAAAAGATCATTGAAGTGAAATGGTTAAGGAAAGAGCTATGGTAAGCAGAGACATGATGTAGAGAAGAAGTTACCAAGTTATAGGCTCAACTTCTACCAAATCTCACACTCCTACAACAGCATATCAGTTCTACAAGACAACTGATAGCAACTCCTGATATGTCTGTAGCCGATAGCATCTATGATATGCATGCCAAGATAACACTTGAGAAAATGGCTCTAGAAAACTTGAAGGAGCAATGGGAGAAAATGATGGAAGACATGAAGTCTTCCCATTCACACATTTTTTATAAGCTCTAAGGTAATAGACCTTTGCCCTTAATATCAAATAAAGGGGGAAATTATACTTGTACAAAATATCATTGAAAATGTTATGTACATTTAGTCAGAATGGGAAAAAGGTAGATATGTATATGTACATTCATAAAGGGACAATGATATGAAGAAGGAAAATATATCTTATGTACAAATATACCAGCATATACATAGGGGGAGTCATTAAATGACTAAGGATTATATATGTTGTATATACTTAACATTTTGTTAGTATTTTGCACATATTAGTTTTTGATACTAATGTTAAAGGGGGAGATTGATGACATTAATTTTTCATTAGTATTCAAACAACACTTTCGGTAAGCTTACACTGAAAGATAGTAAAAGGGAAAACCAAAGCTCAGATTGGTAGATCACCAAAAATGACTAAGTACAAAAGAATCGATGACACAAGGTAGTGTGTAAATTGAAAACCAAAAATGCAGAGAGTTAAAGTGGAACCCAATAGAGGAACCTGAAATGCAAGTTATAGTACAGACAAATGAAACAGATTCAGTGCAACTGACAGTAAAAACCGAAGGACAGTCAAGCATGATCAAAAGATAGAACCGACAATCAGTTGCAGCCCGCAAAAAGTGGATCTGACTTCCACGTCAAATAAACCAAGGGTATTCTATTTATAGGATATTTAATTGTTTTTAAATCCATCTCTTTAGGGACAAGAAACATTAATTTAAGTGTTTTAATCAGTCTAACTGATTTAAAACACATAGACTAGGAGATCTAGGTGCAAGTTGTAAACTTGATCTTAGAGTTAACATTATTTTTATCATCAACTCGATGAAATCAATCGATCTATAAATAGATGATCTAATCATTCATTAGAATGTGTGTGGAAGAGAGAGGAGAATAGAATGAGCACATCTATGGATTGAATTGAGAGTTTCAAGAACTGGAGCAGAGAAAGAAGAATTTGATTAGCAGAATCAAGAACAAAGGAAACCGATAATCAGAGGTAATATTCAATCACAGCTAAGGTGATAATATTTTGTATGTGAACTACATAGGATCTGTATCAGCAATAGGAGATTGCACTTACCAGGTCAATTTGTAATTTTTTATCATTCTAACAAGTGAAGAAAAGTGTAAGAAATCCTTTCTTGTAAAGTGGATTTAATAGTCCTATATCAAATCTCTTAACTGAGTGCACACTTAATAGTGTTACTGAAAGATCTTAACAGAGTAGACTTTAATAGGTCTCCACCAATACTCCTAACAAGGTAGATCATCAGAAGTGATCAAAAAATGTAAGCCTTAACCGATGCCTTCCATTCTGTAGATAGTGAAGTTTTGTGGGTGTCATCCTCACCGCAGTTTTTACTTCCTAACATAAGTTTTTTGCGATATCATATATTGTGTTATGTGTCAATTATGTTCATGAATGTTTCTATGAATGATTCATATGTTTATTACTGTTATGAATTGATATAACTCTCACAAAGATAGTGTAGATCAGATGGAATGGATATGCAATTGATTACTAAGGTTAATTGATTAAAGAACATGAAAAAGTTTTAGAGGTATTGATTCACCCCTCCCCTCTCAGTACTACTTCCCATTAAACCCAACAACAATGTCAACAAGTTGGTCCATTATTGATTCACTTTCATTGAATTCAATCTGCAAAGCATCTACAAATATGCCTTTTACAGCTTCAAGTACTTTGTTCCTTTTCCTTTCCTTTCTGAGTTTCTGGTGTGAGGCCCTCTTCTTCCATAGTTCTCCTAAGATATCAATTTGTTCTACAGAAATATTGGATAGATCCCAATTAGGAATCATAATCTCTTTATCCAAATCTATCTCATCAGTTATTGTTGCCTCTGATTTAGTACTCGATGAAGGAACAATTTCCTTACCCTTATCTGCCTTATCCTTAGTATCAATATTCAATCCAATTAGGTCTTGATCTTTGTATTACCACTAGTTGGATCAATACTAACTGATAAATCAAAAGTAGAAATGTCTACCTTGCCTTTCATTGACTCGGGTGTGCATGTATTAGTAGTAGTAGGAGCCTTTTTCTTGGGTTTTATCTATTCTGATGTAGATTCTGCAACTTTGTCTTTGCTCGGAGTCACTATACTATGTATGGGAGATTGGGGTAGTGATGCCATTACCTCAACTGCAATCTGTTCAGTGTTGGACTCTTTGATAGTCAATACCTCAGGTAGAGGATCATCATTTCCTTGTTCTAGAGGGTCTCTACTCGGTACTTCTTCCTTCTCTTTTCTTTCTTCAATCCCAAATATTGATTTCCACACTAATGTGGCACGCTGAGCTACTTCTTCAATATTTTTGTTCAATATTTGAAAT
Source organism: Thuja plicata (assembly GCA_018584345.1). NCBI lineage: Eukaryota > Viridiplantae > Streptophyta > Pinopsida > Cupressales > Cupressaceae > Thuja > Thuja plicata. The sequence continues at coordinate 1,570,817 of MU223815.1, read as the reverse complement.
GCCCTGAATCTGGGGGTGTGATTATTCTCATATTTTCTTAAGGCCTCTTTCACTTCTTTGCCTTTTATTGTAAGCATGACCTACTTTGGTGTCTCTTCCCTTATATCCTTTTCAATATGTACTTCATTCTTCTAGGGAATAGAGACTTCCTTAAATAAGTCTTCTGTCATATAACTCTTCAACTCAAAAGGGTCATATTTCCACTTAGCCATCTTCTCCACCACTGCTTTCTCAATTTTCTTCTTCTCTTCTTCTATCCTAGAAGCATACTTCAGTGATTTCAAAGAACTCATGGCTCTTCCTTCTTTAAGGTCTTTGATCTTTTGATCAAGTGTGGGTGTGGGTTTTGTGAAGACCACGGTATCTTTGTCATCTTTATCCTCTTCATCACTTAATATAAGCTTCCTCCAAGATCTTCTCAAGGTGACAACAAGAGTAGTGTCTTTATATTTATTTTGTTTAGGTGTTGTCTTCCTCTTCTTCTATGGAGGATTGACTTCAGTTACTTCCTTGTCAGATTCAATTTCCTCAATCTCCTATTTTTTAACTGTTTCCTCTTTGCTCTCAAATATTGAAGGAGAGTCGGAGGTCTTTCCATACTTCTTCTTGAATGTATCAAGTCTCTTTCTTCCTCTCTTCAATATCTTAGGAATCTCAATTTCCAGATATATTCTGCTCTTAGCTTCCTCATAGGTTCCAAAGTAGGGTACCTTTGGATTGACAGGTTCATTCACAAGAGCCTCTATGATATATTTAGTGTCCTCATTATTAACTTCATATGGCAAGGGTTGTACCCATGCAACCCTAGGCTTTACTGCTTGTATATGCACTTTGTCACAATCAACTAGAAAATAGATTTCTTCTTTGTATTTCTCAACTAGTTGTTTGGGAATCTTATATCTACTCTGTATTTTTTGTTTGAAACTTTCAAAGTATCCATCCATGATACTATCAAATTTATCCCCCATCTCAGCTATGAAATCATTTATCTGATGAATGATTGGTCTATCCTTTTTCCATACTACTGTTCCTTTGGAGGGAAAGAACTTTGCAACATAAAATAGTACGCAGATTAGAAGAGAACCAAACTTACATGAGTTGGTTTTTGATACTCGGATGATCTCCATGTTCTTTCTCAACTGAGTGATTTGCAATTCTGCCAGGTCAAATACCAGATTTTTCTTGACAACCTTGTAGGCTAGGTCAACAGCTTTGCATGCAACATTGTTGGGTCTGCTTGAGCTATAAATCTTGTGTGCTATCACATGAATGCCAAATTTCATCTCCATGTCTATTACTCTGTTGAGTCTCGTGCCTCTGTTGTCAGACTCAGCAAGCTTTAACTCTGCTAGTTCACCCCTATTCAGGGTTTTGGTAGCTTTTGGCTTGTCTAGCATAGGGAACCCGGTAACACGGTGAATTATCTGCTTGGTGATCTTCACAGGATGATCCAGCCATAATTGCATGTCATGAACATGACTAAGAACATATCTCATTCACTTTGTCCAGAAGTCCCTCAGCATATGCATGATATGTGGCAAACACTTGGTTTCGAGGTGTTTGTGCTCGAGCTTCAATCTCCTGTCTGTGCATAACTTCTCATATGTTTGATTCATATCAGTGGTTGCAAGATCCTGGGTGTTGCAGTGATAGAAGCTGCGAATGTCATTAACTAGTAACACTCTCGGAAGGATTACAGAATGAGCTCCCATCGGTTCTATCTCCTCTGCAACTGTCAGATGAAGCTTGAACTGGGGAGGATCATAAAATGTATTCCTTACTAGCATTTCCAAACCTTTCTTGACTTTGCGGTTGGAAGTGGATGCCATATTGCTCAAATGAAATAATCAAACTCCGCTGTCAATCATGAATTAACTCTGAATTTCTAAGGGCTCTGAATTGACTAGTAAACTAAAGGTTTGTAAACAATACTCTTCACAATCCTTCATATATAATATTTTTTCAACTGTTAGAGTATAACATTAAATTCTCCATACATAGTAGCTAGCGTGACTCGGGTGCTTCTCCAAGATTCACTCAGAAGCTTGGGTGAAACTAATTTTCTCGTTATCAACACTGCCCAACTTAGCTCGGGTGAGATAGAGTGACTCGGGTGTAATCAACATTCTAACTCAGGTTGAACTACAATATGTCCTCATGCATCAATATGTGGATATGGACTGTATTTCTTGCCTGGAACTGATGTAGGATGGCTTGTTATTGTACAGTTCCAGTCATCTCCACACTTTCTTATTCTATAATGATGGATCCACCCATCTCAATATTTAGGGTGTCATTAGATCCTTCATTGCTTTGATTTGAATTGTCTGAGGATTTCCTTACCCATTTATTTCTTATCTGAGCTCTAATTTTTGAGACTTTAGTTTTACCTTTCTCAAAACTAGTATCAACCTTTTCTCTGTTCATGCAGTTCTTGCTCAGATGACTGAGTTGTTTACATACATAGCATCTCTTAGTAGGATCTCTTTTTCTGAAGTGATTTTTCATACAATTTGCACCAATGTGTCCATATTCACCACAGTGACAACATCTATACCAGGTGTTGTAATCCCAACCAAAAATTGCCTTGGCTAATTGTTCAGCAGGATTCCAATTCTTAGTTCTACACTCGAAAGATTTATGACCTTGTTTGTTGCATTTATAGCACTTCCCTTCAAACTTGGGTTTCTCTTTGCATTCACTTTCTTTATGTCCATGTTTATTGTAGTTGTAGCATTTACCATTAAATTTTGACCTTCCATTGCTCCAACATTTATTTGATGTATGCCATGCCTTGCCACAGTGATTGCATTTAGGTTTGTTGTTCCTTTGAGCTCCTTGTTGTGAGGATTCACCTTGTTCAGTATATCCTAATCCATTATGTCTATGATTTCTCAGTTTTGTTTCCTGATCCATGCTAGTTTGTGAATTCACCATACTTTCATTTGTTTTCTTTTCAGGATTGAGATCATTCTGCAGTCTTTTATTTTCAATCCTTAAGTTGACAACTTCTTGTGTTGCATTATTGATTTGACTTACCAAATCAGCTTTCTGAAGTGATAAGTTTTGGATTTTGTTTTCTTCTTCCTCTAACCTTGTACTCAGTATTCTTTTATCTTCGTGTGCTATATTTTTTTCATCTTCTGCTTTGTTCTTTAGTTCCATGACTTCACACATTCTGATTGAGTGAACTTCCTGTTCTCTTTTTAACTTTCTGACTTCTTCATGTAAATTGAGATTCTTTGCAAGCAAGTCTTCAATAGCTGCATTAGCTTCTTCTGAGCTCTTTTCCTTCCAAATTTCTTCAATTCTTTCTTCTATATAGTTCTTTTCATTTAGTTGTACTACTAGTTCTTTTCTTCTTTTTAGGGAAAGAGAGAGCTACTCCTTAAGTATTATGATCTGATCCATGGCCACTTTAAGATCTATCTTTTCATTCTCAATGAATTTCTCCAGTTTGTATGTTTCCATGACCTCTGATCTTTTCTCAAGTTGTAAAACATCTGATAAGAGAACCATTTCTCTAATACCAATTGTTAGAATTATATGTTGTGTCCAATGACTGAGAGGGGGAGTGAATCATGAATCAATAAAACTTAATCCTTTTAATCCATAATTAGATTAGATTATTTTTTTGCATGCATATAACTTGAAATTAAAGAATCAGATACAACACATAACACAATATTTGATTACCCAGAAACCTTCCAAAAGAAAGTAAAACTGGGGTGGGGATGATACCCACAAGATTTAATACTGCAGTATAAATTTAGCATGTTAAAGCTTACAATGACCACTTCTAATGGTCTACCCTGTTAGGAGCATAAAAAGGACTATTAGGTCCACCTTGTTAAAGGATTTTGTACAATACAATGAGTAATGTAACTCTATTAAGAGATTTAGAGAAAGGACTATTAGGTCCATCTTGTTAAAGGATTTTGTTGATCCACCTATGAGAATGAACCAGTTGGAGAATGAACCAGTTGATGATCTACTTTGGTCAGCTGTGATTGTTGAATAAGATCCTTTGAAATATAACTGATCACATAAATGTGATAGATAAGTCTCTGTTGTCCTAAACACTTCTTCACTTAACTCAAACTGTCATTTTCATAATCAAATCATCTTCTCATGTTATACATTCATACTAAATACATATTCTTCCTTACAATTGGATAAACAAACTATCTTACATATATATCTTTATCCAACAAATAACTTTGTAAGTCACCTTGTAATAAACAAATATATATTCAACAATATATGCAAAGTCGGCTTCAAACTGTCACTCGGTCCAAAATACTACTCGGGTGATAAACTATCACTCGGGCGACACTGTTTACTCGGGTAACACTGAATGACTAAGTATTTTGACACTAATTGACAATATGTCTTGCCATTAGATCTGGTACATACAAATATGTGTGGTCCTACAAGAACAAGATCTTGTTAAGGTGAAAGGTACTTTATACTTTTTGTTGATGACTTTTCTAGAATGATGTGGGTTACATAATTGAAAGAGAATCTGAAGCATTTGACAAATTCAAGTTATTCAAAGCAAAAGTTGAGAATAAATCTGGTTTGAAGATAAAATGTTTGATATTAGACAGAGGTGGTGAGTTTACATCAGACTTTTTTAATGCCTACTGTTAAGAGCATGGAATATTCAGACAGACATCTGCACCTGGGATACCACAACAGAATGGGATAGCAGAGAGAAGAAACAGAAAAATATTAGATGCTGCAATAAATATGCTACTGGAAGGAAATGTACCACATGTTCATTAGAGAGAAGTTGTTGGTACTGATGTGTACACCTTGAATAGGATTTAGATCAGTGAAGGTACAAGTAAGACTCCTTATGAATTATGATTTGATCATACACCTACTGTAAAATAATTCATAATATTTGGAAGTAAATGCTATATCAAAAGAGATGATGAGATAGGGAATTTTTATGCTAGAAGTGATGAAGTTATTTTCCTTGGTTATTCTACTAAGAGAAAAGCATATAAATGTTTCAATCTGAGATTAAGGAAGTTGATTGAAAGTGCTAATGTGAGGATAGATGAAAATTTTCAGATTCAGGAAAGAATGTATGACTGTGGTTAGATTACAGAGATAAAAGAGGTTCCTGCTAAACCTACAAAACCTGTGACGGTTGATGATGAGATTGAAGATGAATTAATTGAGCCTACTGAGACTCCTAGGACTCTGAGGTATGTTAAGAAGAACCATCCTGAATATCAAATCATTGGTAGTAAAAATAAAGGAATGATGACTAGATCTAAAGTAAGAGATTAATTTTTTTTTATTTCTCAAGTTGAACTGAAAACTATTGATGAAGCATGTAGAGATGAATCTTGGACTAAAGATATGCAAGAAGAACTTGAAAAGATAAAGAAAAACAATACTTGGGAATTGGTTCCAAGGCCTAAGAACAAAAATGTAATAGGAACTAAATGGGTTTTCATAAACAAAATGGATGAGGAAGGAACGATGGTAAAAATTAGGCTAGACTGGTTTGTAAAGGCTACTCGCAACAAGAAGGCATAGACTTTGAAGAAATATTTTCTCATGTTGCTAGACTAGAGGCTATGAGTCTATGTAATACCCACCTCTTAGTTTACTTTTCAGTTTCAGTGTCGAACTCTTTTAGGCCTTCTTATGTATGTGTGGTTTATTTTAGTTGATCTTGAAGATATTTATGTATTACATTTCATTATGTTATGAATCCATTGCTAGTATGTTATATCTTCTGTGTATATGTGATTTATGGTAATTTTATGATGCTTATGTATATGTTAGGATTTCATTTGGATTATGGTTTTCTAACAATACTAACCCTAGATTTATATGCACATGGATCATTTGTATGTTTTGCATTACTACTTGACGTGTTTGGTATGGTATGGGATATATTTGTAGTTACTTGCTTTGGCGAGATCCAAACGATAAACTAGTCTCAACCATTGTTTGCTATGTTATATATGCATGTATGTTCAACTTTGTGATGACAGGTTTGCAGGTACCAAGCTACATCTTCCCTGAATTGGCAGGAGTGAGCATGCCCTATTGCAATATCTCAATGGTAAGAGAGGGGAGATAGTAGTCAGACCCAAAACCCTAACCTAAGTCTATTGTCCTAAGTATTGGACAAGTACCAGTTTGACTACCCTACCCAAATTTGTCTCGTTGACGTGAATTCGTAGATCCTATCCTTGTGTGTGTTTGAGTTGATTTTGAGTGATTTCGATTGAGTGCATTAATATTGTGTGATTTATCATGCTATTTGTGAAATTAATTATTGTTGAAATTAATTGTTAAATATAGGGTATTTAATTAATTGAAAATTAAATAAATACCTATGTAAAATTGAGAAATTAATTATAGTGCAATTATTGAATATTGGTATTTAATTGGAAATTAGAGTTAAATTGGCTTTTATGCTTTATTAAATAATTAAATGTTTGAGTGCATGGATAAGATTGTGCTTTAAATATTTAATCTATTTAATATAATATTTAATTAATTACATGTGCAAGTTCATTATTGAAAATTAGAGTTTGAATTCAAAAGGGAAGTTGTATTTGAGAGTCAAAGTTGAGTTGCACAATTAAAGAGATATTTTTATTAATAATTTTTATTTTCTTTCAATTTTGTGTTGAGCCTTTTTAGGGGGTTAACTGGTGTGTTGTCATTAGGGTTTGCATGATTGAGGGAAGTTGATTCTCTTTAAGAGAATTCTCCTATCATTTGGTCATAACAGGTTTTGGAGCATTTTTGGAGAGCTTTGTGTGTTCTTGGCATTTTGGAGAAATTGGGGATTTTTGTGGTTGCATTTTGAATTAAAGTTTGGTGTGAATTCATGATTGTGTGTGCTTGGAGGATTCAAGGCTCAATCTTCTTCAAGGGCCTATTTTTTCTTTATATCTTGTATTGGATCTAAGGTACGGTTTTGATCCTTTTGTGGTTTTCAATTCTTGGATTAAAAATTTGTCTTCTTTGTGCTTGTGGGATTATATTCCTTGATTAAGAGTTGTTTGTGATTTTTGTTTAAATGGGTGTTCTTGAAACCCTAGATTACTAATTGTTTGAGAAAAATATTATTTAGCATAGTAATATTATGTTGTTCGAATTTTGTAGAAAAATTCTTTATAAAACTTGTAGAAAATGAAAAAATCAAATGTCCTATAGTTAGAACTATAGAAAAAAGGAAAATATTTGCTTAAGAAAATTAATCTCCTAGAAAAAAAATCAATTTCCTATTGAAAAATTAATTATTTTTAAAAAAAGGTCCTTGGAAAAAAAATATAGTGAATAAAAATTCACAAGTAAATAAAAAATAATGAAAAAACCAAAAAGGAGGAAAAGACAAAAAAGGAAAGAAAGTATTTTTAAAACATTTTTCGTTTTCAGAAATTATCTTAAAAATAAAATAAAATAAAAAAATCATTCGTTGGTTTTCAAAATTGTTTTAAAAAAATTGCATTGAAAAACTAAAATTTATTATAAAAAAAAAAAAATTAAAAGATTGTACGAGGGCAGGTGGGGGCCACCACCCCCCCACCCCCCAAGGCACGTGGGGCCAGTGTCACTGGCATGGCAGCCAAGGCCACCCGCGGCTCCTTCCTTTAAGGAAGGACCCCGCAGTAGAAAGGTAAGGAGGGGTGGGGGCCACAGGACCACCCCCCTCCCCCCAATATTATTTATATTTTGTTTTATAAAAAAATTTAAATGTGTTTTAATTAATTTTTATAAATTGTATTTAGTTTTTCTTAATTAGTTTAATTTAGTTTGTTTTTAAATTGTATTTATCATTTTTAAATTAATTTAAATTAAAGCATTTTAATTAATGTTTCTTTTATTTAATTATTAATTAAATGTTATTAGTTAATCTAAACAAAAATTTAGTTTACTAATAATGTTTTATTTAATTAACATTATTTAAATGTAGATTTATTAGTATGTCTTCTTTGTTGTTATAGGATAATTTGATTTATTTAATTTTGAATGATGAACGATTATTGTTCTATTATTGGAAGTTTATTTACATTATGGTTAGATTCAATGTATGAAGGATTTTTGTTGCTTCTGCATAGTGTAAATGGTGTTTTTTCTTTCCATGTGTGTTTATTTCTATGCCATGGGTACCTGGGGATCTAGAGAGCCTAGGATGTATACAAAGATTGGGGGTGAATTTCTTTTATAATTGTATGATATGGTGTGTGTGCTTTATACTACTACCCTAAACTGACCATGTGAACCCTATTGATTATATACTTTCTAAGTGGTGTATTATGTTCTATTATGAAAATTTGTCTTTTGAGTATCTGTTGGGAATAGATGACTCTCAAGATGTAAAACCAGAGGTTTTGGGGGTTTCTATTTATTTTATGTTATGTATGCTTCAGTGCATGTTCATGTTGTTATCGATTTGGTCTCAATTTTTTTTTACCCAACCTGACTCGTGTAACTTGTTCCTATGTGATCTTATGAGAGTGACTTGAAATGGTTTTGGTTAATTGAGGACCAACAGTTCTTGTATATGCAAGGACCAGTTTCAAGATTTATGTTCTTCTTTTGATATTATTTATGATTCTCTAAGGGTGTATCCCTATATGAGCGGGAATCAGTGATAAGGTTTATGATATACTTTTATGATGTTCTTTTGTGAACCTAGGGTAGGTTACGTAGTTGTATAGTAGGAGGTGGCTTGCAATAAAAGTCAAAGCTCACAAGTGGCTGCTAGGATCGTTTATTGTAAGTAATCATAACAAGTGATAACATAATAATTTATTAGGTTGCGTTAGTATAATCCAATAAGATATTAATCTGGTTAGTGACTTTGTCAGTTTGAGAGGTCATTGGCACTGTGTATGGTCACTTGAGTGTCGGGATTCATTGAGGGATTTCTAGGACAAAACTCAAGGGTTAGACGTACATAATGACACCTTCCTACATACAGCTTAGGTTATCCTAAGTGTGTTGGTTACCTCTGGTATTTTGTAGATTTCCTTATTTATGATTCAGAAAGCTTATAGGATCTTCCTATGCATTTCTTTATGTTGGTCTTGTATACCTTTGATGTTGCATTCTTGTTGTATACCTGTGTGAGTTGGCTTGTTACTATCTCCTTAGCACAGTGGGGGTGGACCTTTGGTTCCACGTGGTCGGGTGGTAGTGAATCTATTACCATTAAGAACCGACGTTCGTCTTCATGCTTGGATGATCCTTGTTGCAAGTCTTCTATCTTCTTCATCTTCTGGAGACTTGTTCAGTTTCATGAGTTGTATGCTTGTGTCATATGTGTATATTGGTTGACACCCTTTGAAGGATGTTTTATTTTGTATTGTTATGTATTATTGCATACCCTGCGACTTGTGTAGTGGATGTTGATTCTCATATGAATACCTTGGGTATCAGATGTATATGTAGTCTTATTATATGATATGTATATTATTGAATTCAGTTGATGTAACCTTATGTCAGTTCTTTATAGTTGTTTTCATATATTAGCTTGTTTAAGCAATTATACATCAAGGAAACCTCAGGATTTGTAACATTTGATGAATTGTAGTTATGTGTATGTCATGTACTTCATTGTATTGCTTCTCCATTGTTATCATTATTGTTTGTAAACATTTAAGAAAAAATTATCCTGTTAACTTAGTGTCATGTTTAGGTTAGTTCTCCTGGGTTCCTTGGTGGGGCATTAAAGATTATTTCTTGCTTATGTTACACATAAAGACTTTAAAGTATATCATATGGATGTGAAATCAACATTCTTGAATGGAGATTTGGAAGAAGAAGTATACATAGAGCAACCTGATGGATTTCCTTTGACAGAAGATGAAGACATGGTTTGTAAGTTGAAGAAAGCATTGTATGGATTGAAACAAACACCAAGAGCATGGTATGCAAGACTGGACAAGTATCTACTTCATCTTGGTTTCTAAAAAAGGTAATGCAAATAGTAATTTATATTTAAGAACTTATGAAGATGGAATTTTGATCATAGAAGTTTTTGTTGATGATATCATTTTTGGAGGCAATGATAAGATGAGTAATAAGTTCTCTAAAGAAATGGAAAATGAATTTGAAATGTCAATGATTGGAGAGATGAAATTTTTTCTTGGTTTAAAAATTAATCAGAACAAGAATGGTATTTTTATATCTCATACCAATTATCTTAAGGAAAAGTTGAAGAAGTTTGGAATGGAATATTATAAACCTGTTGGGACACCCATGGTGACTGGATACAAACTGATTAGTAATGATCAGACTCAAAGTGTTTTTCAGATGACTTTATTTTACAGGCTTACACTGATGTTGATTGGGCGGGTATGGATGATAGAAAGAGTACAAGTTGTGGATCATTTTTCCTTGGGAAAAGGTTGGTTTCTTGGTTAAGTAAGAAACAAGACTGTATTGCTCAGTCTACTGCTGAAATAGAGTATGTTGCTACTACAATAAATTGTACACAAGTTGTTTGGATGAAACAAATGCTGAAGAACATTGGAATAATTTTTGTAGAGCCAATGGTTATCCATTTTGATAACACTAGAAAAGTGAATATGTTGAAGAATCCTATAATGCATTCAAAGACTAAACATATTTCTATTAAGTATTATTTCTTGAGGGAGAAGGTAGCAGAGAAATAGATTAGACTAGAGTATATTAGCACAAAGGAACAGTTAGCAGATATATTTACAAAACCTTTTCCAAAAGATGCTTTTGAATATCTCAGAAGCATGCTTGGGGTGAGAGCCCCTCCTAGTGGTAATTTATTGATGCTGGCATGCATCAGTCCAGTGGCTTTCAGAGCTATATCATTTTCTAGACTTGATGTATGGATCTACTCCTCAGGGGGAGTGATTGCAGGAACACTATGGAGCACATTTGCGTGATTTTGCACCTAGTTTTTAGACATGAAATTTTGATAAATCTACACCTTATAGAAGAATATAGATGACTTATGGAGCGCTTTTCCATTGCTCCCAAAGGGGAAAAGATTCTATGTGAAAATCCCTACTGTTTTGAGGAGATTTGTGTTGAGGATATTGAGAAGATTGTATTGAGAGAGATTACTTTTTGGGTTGATGGATTTTCCCATATGTTTTCATCAATTCCAAAGGGGAAAATTGTTGGATGATATCATATTGTTTAGGTACTACTGATGTTGTTGATATTCATGTTTTTTCACTGATGACAACATATGTTTATGTGGAGAGAACATACTGGTTATTACTATTGTATAATGGCTGACAAAAGAGTACAGACACTGTACGAATGATTCAGAATGATTGAAGACAATGATATGGGATGTGTGATGAACTTATTCCTAAGGTTGCTTGGCTTAATATTGCATATTGGTGATGTTACAGATGTTTTAGTAAAGACTGGTTTTTGGATTGTGACAGTGATGCTTGGCAGAGCAGGTCTCTATATTTTGGGTATATCTTACAAGTGAAGATGTTTCAAGTGATGCGAGCTTAATGGATGATAGAAGACAGATTGGGGAATTTTTTTTGTTGATCGATAGTCATGATATTGTTGGTGATGTCAGTTGTGGCATGTATTCTTGAGGAGACCTATTTGAAGCCGACTTCAGAGATGTAGCGTGTATTATGAATTATGAGCATGGATTGTAGATCTTGGAGTATATCTGATATATTGTAATTAATGTTTACTTGTTTTAGGTACCTTGTGTATCTTAGCAAGGGGTTAAATAATTATTTGTATATTGGGAAAGCTTAAATGGCTGACCTAATCAATTATTGTAATAGGGTATATATCAGAGGTCTTTTCTTTCGAAAAGATGTATGTATGATGAGAATATAATTGTGAAGACAGAGAAGTGTGGAAGTTGTTAGCTCTTTTTCTTGCAGAATCAATATATAGCAGTGAATGCTAGACTCTTTAATTCCCAATTTAGATTCTCATAGGGAAAAGGCTAATTAAAAAGGATGAAAGTCCTTCTACACTTTGGGCTCCACATACCTAGGTGGGTGCACCTTCAAAAGGATTAAGGATTTATTATCCTTCTTCTTTTTAAGTCACTTGGCTTAGGAAGGCTAACCTATTGATTCTCTCTTCAAGGAATCACTAAGATGAATTGCACTGAATACAATTATCTAGACATGTATTTCAGGTAACAGAAATATAAAGATTGATTAATATTTGATTGATGATAACAACCACTTATCATAATTTGACTAGTGCCTAATCATGGGCCATAGAGTTAGAATGAAACATACATACACCAGGGATAATTAATTGAAATACAAATAAAACCTTAGATGGAATGCCTTACAAAATATCTTCTCACCCTCACACCCCTATATCAAATTTATGCATAAACCCTAACCCTCTGTAATTATCTACAAGATTTAAACCCTCCTTGAAAGCAACTCACAAATAATGACATAGCTACCTTATAACCAGTACATTTAAGATGCCTTAAAAATTAAACATACAAGAGCTTATAGTAAATGAAAAAATACATCATTGGTGTCAAAATGGAGATTCCATTGTAATTTTATTAATATAATCCTGATCTTAATACATTCAAATTGATTCAGAACCAAAGCCTAGACACAATTCAGAAGTCTGCCTCACAGTCTTATTTTTTTTTACTATCCTCTACAAAATGTTACAGCCTACTATATATAGCCAGCACTAGTCATCTTGGAATCCTTAAAAAGCAGGGACGCAAAAAGCTTCGGATGACTAGGCTAGAAGAAAAAACTTAAGAAGACAATAGGACAAAATGATAAGTGGATAGAAGAACCACTTTTGTTACAATATATTCTAATTGATTCTTTGTCCTATGACTGCATGGTGATTGTATTTTCCTTGTACTTGTTGGGCATCTTCCATCTGGAACTCATTGCCTCTGATGTTGGTGATGTATGATATCCATTTTCAACTGCATCAACTGCTCGGTTGTGCTTCCTCATCCACTTGCATATCCTCTCCTTCACCTGGATTAGTTATTGTGTACTTGTCCTTCCAGGACGTATACACTTCATCACTCAGCCAAATGAAGCCTATAACTTCATCTTTTCTTATGTTGATCTCCTTCCATGTAACATGTGCTTTATCTATCTCATCCTACTAGAATGCAAAGAATGGCCTGGCCTTACTCACTATCTCAATTATTTGAGCAAAAAGTAGGGTACTCTCCAAAGTTAGTATACTATTAGTTCTAGGTGATAATGCTTCATTCATTTGCTATTACCACAACCCCTCATCTTTGATGTTTCCATTCCTCCTAAAGAGGTTTGGGAACATTTCATACTTATCCTGTGAGTACTCCCTATTCAAAGTTAGCACCTTCCTCATGACCATGTCTCTTCTAATGTCCATATCCAAAAGTAATTTTACACGCTTGTGGGTGCCAGTTAAGACTATGTCAACATCATTACTTTTCTTGCAAGAGGTATGGAAGAATTTTAATTCCTTTTTTTTTCCTCTCCACTGGCTCACCAACTGATCCAGATTGTCTTTGTTTTCATGGTATTCATTCATAATGTTGACAATATTCTTACCTTGAGTGTAAATTGTAGTGGGTAATACTTCATGAGTACAATGCATAAGGGCACTGTGTATTTTATTTGCATACTTTTTCTTAACCCCTTCTTCTGCCTCTCTGAAGGCCGCAAACTTTTCTACCCATTCTTTCTTCTACCTTTCTAATTCTGCCCTTGTAGCTTTCAACATTTGTCTTTCCTGGTCTAGTTCCTCTAGGCTAGTGGAAGTAGATGGTGCAAGGGAAGGAGCGTAGGTGATGATGGGACTTGATGAGGAAGGCTTGTGGGGTCCTTATGCAATCCTCTTTTGAGGAATTTTTTGTTCTATTTGCTTCCCCTCAAAAAATTCTATTCTGTCATCATTTTGCAGGGATTTAACCCTTTCATCATTGTATGCTTTTAATACAAACTCATATTTTTGGTTTAGGCTATTATAAGCCTCTTTCTCCTTTTCAGCTACCTTCAAACTCAAATTGGCAGTTTGAAAAACAAGGTCAGCTACCTCAATGCCTGAGGTATCAGAAACTCTTTTAACAATGAGGCTTCATGTATCCTCAATTTGATCATCTTCTTTCATTCTTCTTTTGTCCTTCTTTTTAAAGGACCATATTGCCAAAGTTGCATGATCTTCACTAAAATGGGCACCAATTGATGCTCCAATAATGCTCAATGGTTTTTCCTCTTTTCTAACAGCATCAAAAAGTACTGCATCATTCAAATCCCACTGGGGTAGGATAAGGACTCCCTGTTTCTTTACCAACTCCCTACCCTCTTTAGGAGTGATTTTGTCAAATTTGGTCATTAACTCTTGTTTGACCTCCTTTTCAATATCATCCTTGGGCTGATTTGGTTGGGCTTCTTGTAGCCTCTGACACTTATATTTGAAAAAATCAATGTGAGTTCTCCATAGAAATTGAATGAAGGCCCTAGCCTTGACAAAATTGTCATTTGATAAGAAATCCTCACTGGCCTATTTGGTTACAGGATCCAGCTCTTTGCCTGTGAACTTTGCTACTGTGATATCAACAGTTGTATGCCTAGGTGCCTCTGGCACTCCTTCTTGTATCTCCTATGCAGTGACAAAGACTTTCCATGTGTTTCTCATTTGAACCAATTTCTCAGCAATGTCTTGGTCATCCATATGTAAAGGGGACTAGGAAGGAGAATATAACACACTCTCTAGCTCTTTTCATTCCACCTTTTGTTTCTTGGGAGAGGGCATCTTTTGGGCACTAGCTTCTACCGGCCTTTTGCCTTTCTGATCAAAAGTCTTATCAATTTTGGGCATAATGGTGCTATACCCCCTTCTCTTGTATACTACATAATTCCCTAGTGGGACTACCCTTCCTTGTGAAAGTTTGCTTAAGATGGCTTGATCCTTTTCTGGCTCAGCTTCCATTATTCTTTGTTTCATCTCACTAAGGGTCTGCATGATACCCTCGAATAATGTCATTAGGGATTCAATCTTCTTGGCCCAAGGGAAAAATTCCTTTAAAGGATCATAAGACTTATCAAAATTGTGGACAAAGTCCAAATATTTCTCGTACACTAGCCATTTCTCTTTTCTGACCTCATGGTCACTCAAATCAAAAACATTCCTAACAATTTCCTCTGGGAAGTTGAATTGATGCTCTAATGTCAAGAATTTGGTTCTCTTTCTGAACATACCCATTATGAAATCTTCATTATCTGCACACATGGATACAAACTTTTCTAGATGATAGGGCTTGAAATATCTATCAAACTGTGTCCATCCCGGCTTTACTATGATGAAACAATGGGCTCTTGTAAGGGTAGGGAAAATGCTTCCCTTCATTTTGCCTGTTAGGGCTTCCTCTTGTAGTCCACCCAATTGTCTCAGAATTTCTGCAATTCCAATCTTCAAGGGGACTCTGTAGGGTAGCACATTGGGGATTCCCCTGAATCCATAAACCCTTATTACTGTAGGAATAGGGTATAAAATCAAATCTCCCCAATTGTGGGCAATTTTTAACTATGGGGCAAACTCCGTAGCTCTCAGTAATTTCATCATATTCATATGGATCCTTGCATTTTGTCTGGATAATAATGACTTAAGCCTAGTAGCAAAAACCTTGTCAAAGTATACATAACTGGCTTCTTTTCTATTCCATGATAGATTAGCCCTACACATTTGAATAGGCAAATCCTCATCACCTTGGAGCCTAGTCAGGTCTATCTCCTCCTCAAAGAATTCAGCATTATTGAAAAAAAACATGTGCATCATAAGGGAATACCACCACATTGGTTTGAGTATGTTGTTGTCTTCGATACCTACTAGACCTTCATGCATCTGTTGGGAAATGTAAGAAGCATAGTAAAAAACTACTGACAGGTGGGGATGAAGAATCTGAACCACCATGAGCATTATATGGACAGGCATTGTTTTCTTTTCATCTTCTCCTAGAACCTGGCATAGGGAACTATACATTTTCTTGGCCTTGCCATTAAAATAGTCCAACTTAAATGGCTTTGGTGTGTTGGGCCCTACTACAATCAAATCCCCTATTTTGTTAAAGTATCCTCTTAGGGCCTGATTTTTGTAGTATTCCCTCTGTGTCTGGTATACTTCCTTAAAATAATTGAAATCAATATCATCCATCTGTACTGAAGTATCACTCAACTTAAAAATTCTTCTGATTTCATTGGCTTTGATAGTCAACAACACATTTCCTTGTGTATCCCTAACAACCCTGGATACTTTGTCATAAGTATTGGCTATCAGGGTGAACACATATGTATCCATGAACACCCCGGGTGCTATCAACTTTCCCACGTCTCAGTCCCATATGTTACAATCTGGGGTAGGGGCGTTCCTTTGGCTGTAGGCAGTTCTAAACAAAGTTAGACCATTCAGACTAGTTTTAACATCTTTGGCCCACCTACCTATCTCATATAAACCCTCTCCTACTTTAAAGCGGGGATGTGTTGGGGCTATTCTTTTAATTTGGGTTGCATCACCTGTGGAACCTTTTAATTGTTGTAATAGATCCTCTCTAACATTTCTCTTCTGGTAATCTACCTCTCTAGAGAGTTCAATCCTAGGGGCCATTTTGAACCTAGGGCTTTTTTGCTGAGATGAAATTCAGATTTTGAAATGATAATTCTGAAAGCCTTTGAATTACAAATCTTACTAGAAACCTAAATTTTGTTGTATTAGAGAAGACTTACCCATTCTAAAATTTTGTCATGAGGAGCTGAATATCTCTGCAATTCTATTTCTTTGCTTGGATAATTCTGGTGAGTTATGTCGATTTCAAGCTGAAACAATGAATTATACTGCTTCAATCAAATCAATCTTTCACATTGAATTGAACTGAAATAGCCACATGTTCTACAATCAATTTGCCTGCTTCAAATTTGCAGCTTAACGGCTCACTGAAACTCATTTTGGCAACTTTGAATCTGAACCATAGATTTCAAGCAACATCTCCTCCATCTGACGGCCCTCTTCTTTTCCCGGAAAAAACTGTTCATTTGGGACAAGTGTCAGCATGACTTAATCGCTTACATGATAGATGTTGTGCTTCTTCTCCTTAAGAGATTAAGTCCACCATCAGATTCATCATAACCTATCTGGGAGTTATCTCACTTTGAGTTTACTGACTGTGGCTGCAACGTCATCATCTGGGACACGCGTCAACATGACTTAATGGCTTAATCACTAGATCTCGATTACTTTGCCTTTAAGCCATTAAGTGAACCATTTGATCCTTTCATATTTTCAACCTTATTAACATGATAACTGTGTTGTATAGGACCCACCTTTTATTCCACGCATCATCATGGCTTAATCGATTATCCATTAGATCTTGAACACTTTACCTTCAAGCGATTAAGTCAACCATCAATCTTTTTTGTAGGTGTTGTTCCTTTAATCCTATCTTTACGACCTCAGCCAAACCCACTAGGACACATGGCGTGATGGCTTAATGGCTTAGATAATAGATGTCGATCGGTTTTTCTTTAATCCATTAAATGGGCTGTTAGATCTTTTCAAACTTCTCTACCCTTTATCCTACGGTCAGCTTCATCTTTAGTGGACTACATGTCATCATCTTGACACGCGTCAGCACCGCTTAATGGCTTGGATGCTAGATCTCGTGCATCTTTGAGATAAGCCATTAAGCCAACCATTGGATCATAAACAAGTCATTTGTACTTTAGTCATCACCAACTCAGAATACCTGGGTCCACCAACTGCCACATGTCTTCACCGCTTAATCGCTTAACTGATAGATGTCATGCATCTTGCCTTTAAGCGATTAAGCCAACTGTTAGATCTCTCTGAACTTTAATCACCTTTATGCTACCTGCGACAGGACCCACATTATTTCCTTTGACATGCATCAACACCGCTTAATCACTTACATGATAGATGATGCACATCTTGGGACTAAGCGATTAAGTCTACCGTTGATTCTTTCAAGATCTGCCCACTGATTAACTGAGAACCTTTATGACCATCAGACCCACCAAAGACACCTGGCTTCATGGCTTAATGGCTTACTTGATAGATGTCGATTGGTTTGAGATTAAGTTATTAAGCGAGCCATCCAATTAAAACAAACTTGCTCAATGGATAATAACTTTAATTAAAACATCAGCGGAATTTGGACTTAGGGAATAATGTAAGACCATGGTGTTAGGATTGACAACTTTAACAAACATGACCGCTTTAAAACAAACCCATTTGAGACATGACTTAAGTGAAAAAAGTAACGTGAAATTACAAAGCATTTCAACGCTTAGGGTTTTTATGACCGAAATTACACTAGGGGACATGAAACAAGGGTTTTTCATTATTTCCAACTAGGTTGAGGGTTAGAACAAAAATTTGCAGAGGCATGAGAAAAATTTTGACCTTGATTTTAAACCTTTGGATAACATGAATGATAGGAGACTTCAAAATTTTACAAGGCATATTCCAAACATGAAATAGTACCACCAGTGGCTCTCTCTGAGGATGTTTAAACGCCAAGTTATAGCAAGAACCACAGATCTCTGGGGAGGCAGACCACAAACCAGACTAACCTAAAACTGGAAACAAACACAACAAAAAGAAAACACACTTGTACATATAATATATACTAATGTGCATGGAAAAGAAGAGCTAACTGAAGAATTTTTAGAAACTGTCCATGCACTGGAAATTCATGTTCTTCATCATCCAAATTCTTGAGGAAATAAGAATCTTTTCCAAAAATCCAGGATATGACAAAAGGCCCTATCCATAATGACTCAAACTTTTTGTGTTTTCCTTTGTCTTCAGCCCTTGTATTCCATTGCAATACAAAATCACTAGGCTGAAATTTTATTTCATCTCCCCTTCTATCAAAAAAGATACTTCTTTTTTTTTTGTAATTTGACATTTTCTCTCTGGCTTTCTCTCCTTATTTCATCCAATTCTACTAGCTGAACCATCCTTTCTTCCATGGGTTCAAAAACTTTCATTTCTTCATCTTGGATAAACTTATAGATTGGGAGAAGATTGTTGACAGGCATTCTTGATTGAACACCATAAACCAAATCAAAGAGAGATTTTCCAGTGGCCCTTTTAACAGTGATCCTATCTACCCAAAGGGCGAGTTTCAATTTTGCATGCCAAGATCTTTATTTCCTTCCAAGATATTTTTCAAGATTTGTAAGATTCTTTTGTTACTAGATTCTGCCTAACCATTGGCTTGAGGATGGTATGGGGAAGAATAGGACATAACAATTCCCATATTAGTGAAAAAATTAGTAAATTCCTCTAACCTGAAGCACATGGCATTATCCATTACCAACTTGAGGGGAACACCAAATTTTGTAATTAGATTATCCATCAGAAAGTCAATGACCACAGTTCTTGTTGCTCTTTTAGTTAGAATTGTCTCCACCCATTTTGTAAAATAATCAGTTACTAGTAGAATCTAGCTATGGCCTCCACTTGATTTTTTAGCAAATTCTCCTATGAAGTCCATTCCCCACATAGAAAAGGGGGCCTCTGCTACTATAGGGTTCAAAATTAAAGCTCATGAATACTTCATCTTACTTGAGAATATTTGGCATGGCTCACATTTCCTGACCATATTGTAAGCATCTTGGAACAAGCAAGGCCAATAGTATCCAGCTCTCAAAATTTTATGAGCTGTTGACCTAGCAGAATAGTGCCCTCCACACATTCCAGCATGTATTTCCTTCAACATCTTGTCTGATTGACTTTTGTCAAGACATAATAGCAGGATCCCATCTCTATTTTTCCAAAACAAGTCTCCATGCAACAAAACATATTTCTGAGCTTGCAGTCTCAAACTCCTCCTTTGGTTGTCATTTAGGTTATTTGGACATTTGGCATTTTTTAGAAGATATACAATATTGGCATACCAGGGTTCCATTTCAATTTGTCAAGAAATTCTCATTTGTATCAACACTGCTAACTTGGACCAAATCCAAATTTTCTTCTATCATCAACTTTGCCAATCCTAATCCCCTCACTAACTTAGTGATATGGATGTCCAGATCAAACTCTTGAATTTTGTTTATCCATTTACATCTTTTTCTTGTTGCCTCATTCTGAACAAAAATTTCCTTGATAGCAGCATGAGGAACATAAGCATTTACCTTTGCGCATACCAAATAGGGCCTGAAATCCTTGACTACCTTTATCATAGAATAGGCTTGTTTCTCCATCAACTGATAGTTCAACTCAGCTGACTACAATAAATTGCTAAAAAATGCAATGGGATATTCAAATCCCTCACCATCCTTTTGCAATAAGACGGTTGCAATAGTATGGAATGAAGCAAAAGTAAACAAATAAAAGGGCTTAGTGTAATAGCCTTTTTTATTTTTTCAAAAGCTAACTGTGCTTCCTGGTCCCATTCAAAATTTACATATTTCTTCAGAAATTTGAAAATAGGCTTGACTAGTTCTGCAAAGTTGACAATGAATCTCCTAACAAAATTAATTTTCCCTAGAAATGATTGTATGCCCTTTAAGTTCTTGGGAGCAAGTACCTTTTGAATGACTTCAAATCTTTCAGGATCTATCCTTACTCCGTTTTTTGATACTATGTGTCCCAGGAGTTTTCCCTCAATAACAGAAAAATGACACTTTTTGGGTTTAAAGACACCCCATATTCCAGTGTTTTTATTATCACTTTCTCTAAGTGATTGCAATGATCCTCTTCCCTTTTTGAAAAGGTTGTCAAATCATATTGGTACAATACCATTAGAACATCTATAAGGTCTTTGAAAGCTACGTCCATGGCCCTTTGAAAAGTTGCACCAGCATTTTTCAACCCAAATGGCATACAAGCATACACATAAGTGCCCCAAGGAGTAGTAAATGATGTTTTGAATTTCTCAGATTCTTTAACCAGCACCTGATTGTACCCTGAGAATCCATCCATCATAGACAACAAATCACACCCAGTGACTTTATGCAACATAGCCTCCATGTTAGATAGTCCATAGTTATCCTTCAATGAGGCCACATTCAGATTTCTGAAATCAACACACAATCTTATGTCCCCATTTTTCTTTCTTACAGGGACTAAGTTAGAGACCCATGATGAATGTCTTATAGGCTTAATTTTACCTGCATCTCTTAGTTTCATCAATTATGCCTGCATTTTGGTAGCCATCAGGGGATTAATGGGCGTTTGTTTTTGTCTGAATGGTTTAAAACCTTCCTTCAAAGGGATATCATGCTAAAATAAGTCTTTTCTATAAGCTTTCAAATCCTCATAGGACCTTGCAAATACATGTTTATATTTCTTCAGCAATTTTATCAAATTTTGTCTCACATTGCTATCCAATTTTTTACCAATGTGGACTAATTGGGGAGATGTTTCAGATCCCAAATTAACTTCCTCTAAATCTCCCACCTTGGCATTGGACTTCTAAGTCATATAATTATCATTTATGTTGAACATGCCTTCCAATTCAACCAACCCTTTGGGAATGTGATTAGTATTCAATTGGATGACCTCTTGATCAAAGATATATTCCTTACTATCCACAACTGACACTAGAGATTCACAATCAATCTTCTATCCATCATATTGATCTACACACTGGACAAACCTGAGGATATCATCATCATCCTCAAATACTTGCCAATTATGAATATTTTCAGGAAATGTAGGCCTACTTTTTATTTCAACCACAGACATACCAGTAAGAGTAGCATCATTATTTTTTAGGGAAATATTTGCCAAGAAATTTGTCATTATGTTGTTGGATCTCTCTACCCATAGGATATTGAAAGCATCAAAGAATTCTATCCTATCCAAGACAGCACACTTGTACAATTTTAATCTACCATCTTTAGCAGCATAAAGCTCCCTAATCTGAGATATAATTAACTGGGAATATCCATGAACTTTTAAACACTTAATACCATGCTTGATAGCAATATCCATTCCCAAGATTAAGGCTTCATACTCAGCAGTATTATTTATACATTGAAAAGTTAGCAGGAAAGAGTACTTGAAGGTGATACTTGATGGAGAAATAAATAAAACTCCTGCTCTAGATCCTTCCTTTGAACATCCTCCATCAAAGTACATTTTTCATAGTCCATTTTGTTGCAACAACAATTCATCCACAATTGGGTCAGTGTTCTTTAACTGTGGCTTGATTTCTTCAACAGTAAAATTTTCCACATCAACATTCACACTGTTGGAAAGTGACAATGCAACCAATTGTTATTTTGTCATTGCTCTCAAACCTTTACTGGTGAGACTATTGTTATCTGTTTGAGTACCATATCTATTGTTGATGAAGAAGATTTAACAAGAAGACCAAGTGAATGGTTGAGTTAAGGAAACTAAAAGGGTATTTGATTAGTAGGCACTCTAGCAAAGTAATTTGTTGTTTATCTTTCAAAGATAGTTTTTCTGGTTGTTCTGTGCCGAGTAAGTTTGGCTTGTGCCAAGCAAAGTTGCTTATGACGAGCAAAGTTGCTTGTGCCAAGTAAAGTTGCTTGTGATGAGCAAAAGTTTCTCAATGCTGAGCACCATTGAAATTGTCGAGTGGAAACAGTGATATTGGTCGACTTACAGTAATTGGATTAATGATGAGATTTGAGATCTCTGGCTGACTTAGTTGATTTCATTGGGATATGTAATGTTAATTAAAGATTGATCCACGTCATTTAATGTATGGGTAGCCGTAATCAATGCATGGTTTCAAGATTTAATTAGAGACTACTTTGGAGAAGTAAATGTAATGCAAAGATGGAATGATCCGTTGGATCTAACCTAACCTAATATTTACGATCTTGTTTAAGCGACAAAAGATTTATCTAACCTAGACAGAGAGATATATGATAACCTCAAGGGGTTATTCATTAAGTGTAGAAGAGTGTATGTGTATGCAAAAGGTTTGCATAGTTGATTTACTATTTAGCATGATCTAGCAGAGAAGGCAAAAGGCAGAAGCAGAAAGTTGCATGTGTGATTGCTTGACAAATTTCCAAGCAGATCAGAAGGTTGAAATGACAATGCAGGCTATCCAGTAAGTTAACATTAGAGCTGTAATTGGATCTGAATTTGCAAAGTAAGTTGTATGTGTTAGGGATTTTTCTTGTATGAATCACAGTTCTTGAAATGAATACTTGAACACTATGCCTTCTAATACGGATTCAGATACAAGGAAAGCCTAATTGCTAAGGATTGGATAAGATCCTTCTTCATTTTTGAGCTCCACATATACTCAGGCAGGTTTTATCTCTTTATGATTACTGATTACATAGTATATATTAATGTGGACATTGATTTGCTATGTATCTTTGTTAAACCAACTTATGAAACACCTTGCAAATGACCAAGCATAACCAAATGCAAAACTTAACCATACAAACCGTGATTGTAAATATAGCATAAATCAGTGATACAAGGATTTTCATCCTTCTTCCTTTTAAGGAGGGATAACCTAGTTGATTCACTCTCCAAGGAATCACTAAAATGGACAATATCCTATTGATATGAGTCCCTAATGAGTTCATCTTATTTGTTCTCAGTAACAGAAGTATATTTGATTGAAATTATTTTGATATTGGATGAAGAACAAACTGCAAACTATATCCTAGACTAGTGCCTATCCCTTGGGCAAAGAGTCAATGAAAACATGAATAAGCAGAGATAAACCAATAGAGATACTGTAGAGTGCCTTA
>MU223815.1:1532766-1546396 GCA_018584345.1 Thuja plicata | reverse complement strand
TCTGATTTTGCAAATGAAATATATGTATTTTATCTCTTCTTTCTGTGCAAATCTGATCTCCATAATCTAATCTTCATTCTGTCCAAATTTGTCATGCTTCTGCAAAAAATCTGATTTCCTCTGTGTTCAAAAATTCTTCCTGAAATACATTTTCAAATCTTTGAAAAATAAAAAATCTGCACTAGACTATAGAAAAGACTATACAGATTTAATATTTTATGCAAATCTGATTTTATATTCCTTTTCATATTCCATGCACAAACTATAACATTTTAAATCATTTTAATTTTGAAATCTATGCATTTTCTCCCTTTATAATTCTATTTTATGCCTTTTTCTCCCAGAATCCACCAAATTTTGACACTTGTCACATGCTGATTTGATGCTCTAAACTGGCCTTTTAACTCACCTTTTAACCATATTCATCTTTTCCTTCATTGTCTCTAAGTCTCTGAATAATTCTTTTGACTTTGATTTGATTTGGAGACAAGCCTTTAGAGTCTAAGTCTCTAAATAATTTCTTTAACCTTGAGTCTATCTGGAGACTTGGAGACTAACTTACTCTCTAAGTCTCTGAATAATTTCATTAACTTTGGTTAGATCTAGAGAATTGGAGACTAACTTTAAACTTAACTCGACCATTAACCATGCCTCAACTATGGTTACTTTGCACAATGTAGTCTCTAAGTCTCATAAACTTTTTCTTAACCATGGTTCGATCTGGAGACATGGAGACAAGCTTTAGTCTCTAAGTCTCTAGATGAGATTAACTTGATTTCACCTTGACCATACCTTAACTATGGTTAACTTGGATAGTGTAGTCTCTAAGTCTCTGAATCAATTCGCCAACTATGGTTAGATTTGGAGACTTCGAGACAAGCTTTAGTCTCTAAGTCTCTGAATAATTTTCTTGGCTTTGGAGACTTGGAGACTAACTTTATGCATTTTTACTCCAAAATAATGGGGCCCACAAGAATTTCAAAATTTTCAACCAAGAGACCCACCAAATGGCCTCTTGGTTCTTTCTTCAAATCATATACTAAGTGCTGGAGTATATAAATACTAAAAACCTTCACAGCCCCATGCATGTGGGATATATCTCTGTGCATTTTTGAAACTTTGTTATTTTTGCCAATACTCAGAGAGCCATAAATTTTGCATTTCAACTCGAATTTGTCTAAATTTTTACTGTAGATTACAGGAATGGTCATTTTAATCATATCCAAAATTCAGCCCGACCCAGTTCGTAATTTTTGAGATATGACCAAAAATGTGGCTGGTTGTGCTCTTGCATTTACAAATTTTTGAAAGTTTCCTCCAAGTGCTACTCACCCATGGCCTTGCTTTTTTGCTAGTTAATACCTTTAATCTTCTCCATCGGGCTGGGCTCCCCTTGCCATGGTTTCATTTTTCCTTTTTATAACTTAAATTTTTTTTTAAAAATACCTCTACTTTGCACTGTCAAACTGCACAAACTGTCTTCAAATTTTGATTCACAAACTAATCAAAAATAACCCCCAGAATTTGAACCTCTGGAACTTGATTCACCTTTACACATGGAACATGAATCTTCAACTAGCTTGCACTGAAAGTGAACTGATCTATCGGCATCAATTTGCAAATTTAGCATCTTACAATTTTTCTGATTTTAAACTCGGCAAATATGCATAAATTGGATTTGAAATCATGTTGGGAAAATGAACAACTGGATTGGTATGAGTCTGAAACTCTTCAAATGGGTACACTTTCATGTTTTCAACATGGGAGAACATTCAATTATGTAGGGCATTCAACTGAGTACAACTTGCAGAAGCTCAAAGTAGGCTATTCAGATGTCTGGACATGACAGAGAAACAAGATAGTTCTGCAGGACCAACTTTGGGGAGACTGAAAACTTATCAAATGGATTCAAAATGACTTAGGATTTAAAACATAAGCTCTCTAATATGCATGTAACACATTCCCAAAGCAGTGACTTTTGAAACTTAAAAGGGTGCAAGATATTCAGATGCAAAGTAGGCTAGTTACAACAATTTGACACTTGGGAAAAAATGAAGATTTATGTAACCACCTCAAAATGACTACTCCCTAAACATGTCAGATTTGGAATTTAGGAGCTAGAACCCACTGCATATGTGAAATGAAAGGTGTTGAACCCTTTTCCCAAATGGTATATCATAAAAATTATCATGGTATCTTTTACAAGCACTCCCAGATTGGCCTGCTCAAAAAAGGTTTTCATGGGTACTCACCTTGCCTTATAGAAAATTTTAAAATGGTCACTCCAAATTTGTGCCAAATTTGAGAGTACCAACAGTATGTACTAGATCACAACTGCTGATTACTTTCTTACCATTGTATCAGTTAAATCCTTTAACAAGGTTGACTTAACAGTTATTTGTATAAATCCTCTAACAAGGTGACATTCAGGTGGAATGTTCTAAGTCCTCTTACAAGGTCACTCCTGACAGGGTGATTAAATCCTTTAACCAGGCCACACCTAGCAGTGTGTTATTGTAACCTTTAACAGGATTGGCTCCTCACAGGGCATCACTTCAGAAGAGTGAAAACTTGGTAGCATGTTACTGGTGGTTTTTCCTATATTGGGTTTCCACGTTAAATACTTGTGTCAACTTGTGTGAATGTTTATTTTTTTCTTTACTATTATGTTTCAACAAGATAATTTCAATTGACAATAACTGCATAGTTAAGTTGTTAATTTATGCTACTGCTGCCGAGTAGATCTGAAGTACAGAAATTTTTTATTTGCTACATCTAGAACTAAGGATAATTGATTCACCCCTCCCCTCTTAGTTACTCTAAATTCATTCCTATTTTTTTGGAGAATGGTAAACCCTAATACGATTATCTTTGGAAGTTTCCCTAAAAAGGGAAGCGCATAATATAAGAATTTTTAGGGTTGCAAATCGCAGAGTGAAGTTGGTGTATTATTGGAATGTTTTTATGCTTTTGGATTTTTCTTCAAGTGTCAATTATATCCTGAAATAACTTGCATTGCAAGTGTATTGTAAATAGCAATAGTTTTGATTAATACATTGTGCAGGTTTTGGAGTACTGGGGTTTTTTACTGAAAGGTTCTCCCCAGGGTAAATCATTGTGTCATTCTCATTTTTCTATATATGCATGTTATTGTATTATCATTTTGTAATTCATAAGGGTTAAATCTAAATTTGCACGATCCTCTTCTCAGAAGTTTAGCGTAGGGAACTATTTTCTGCACACAGTTTCCTTTCAGTCCTGTGAGTACTCCCTTTTCAAAGTTAGCACCTTCCTCATGACCATGTCTCTTCTAATGTCCATATCCAAAAGTAATTTTACACACTTGTGGGTGCCAGTTAGGACTATGTCAACATCATTACTTTTCTTGCAAGAGGTATGGAAGAATTTTAATTTATCTATTTTTCCTCTCCACTGGCTCACCAACTGATCCAGATTGTCTTTGTTTTCATGGTAATCAGTCATAATGTTGACAATATTCTTACCTTGAGCATAAATTGTAGTGGGTACTACTTCACGAGTACAATGCATAAGGGCACTGTGTATTTTGTCTGTATACTTTTGCTTTACCCATGCTTCTGCCTCTCTGAAGGCCGTAGATTGCTCTACCCATTCTTTCTTCTGTATTTCTAATTCTTCCCTTGCATCTTTTAGCATTGCCCTTTCTTGTTCTAGTTCCTCTAGGATGGTGGAAGTAGATGGTGCAGTGGAAGGAGGGTAGGTGATGATGGGACTTGATGAGGAAGGTTGGTGGGGTCCTTATGCAATCCTCTTTTGAGGCATTGTTTGTTCTGTTTGCTTCCCCTCCATAAATGCTATTCTATCATCCTTTTGCGGGGATTTAACCCTTTCATCATTGTATTCTTTTAATACAAACTCATATTTTTAGTTTAGGCTATTATAAGCCTCTTTCTCCTTTTCAGCTACCTTCAAACTCAAATTGGTAGTTTGAAAAACAAGGTTAGCTGCCTCAATACCTGAGGTATCAGAAACTCTTTTTCAATATCAGCCTTGGGCTGATTTGGTTGGGCTTCTTGAAGCCTTTGGCACTTATCTTTGAACTCATCAATGTGAGTTCTCCATAGAAATTGAATGAAGGCCCTAGCCTTGACAAAATTGTCATCTGATAAGAACTCCTCACTGGCCTATTTGGTTACAAGATCTAGCTCTTTACCTATGAACTCTGCTACTATGAGGTCAACAATTGTATGCCTAAGTTCCTCTAGCACTCCTTCTTGTAGCTCCTGTGCAGTGACAAAAACTTTCCATGTGTTTCCCATTTGAATCAAGTGCTCAATATGGCTTTGTCATCCATATGTAAAGGGGACTAGGAAGGAGAATATAATGCACTCTCTTGCTCTTTTCCCTCCGCCTTTTGTTTCTTGGGAGAGGGCATCTTTTGGGAATGTGCTTTTTCCGACCTTTTGCCTTTCTGATCAGAAGTCTTATCAATTTTGGGCATAATGGTGTTATACCCCCTTCTCTTGTATACTACATAATTCCTTGGTGGGACTACCCTTCCTTGTGAAAGTTTGCTTAAGATGGCTTGAGCCTTTTCTAGCTCAGCTTCAATTACTCTTTGTTTCTTCTCACTGAGGGTCTGCATGATACTCTTGAATAATGTCATTAGGGATTCAATCTTCTTGGCCCAAGGGAAAAATTCCTTTAAAGGATCATAAGACTTGTCAAAATTGTGGACAAAGTCCAAAGATTTCTTGTACACTAGCCATTTCTCTTTTCTGACCTCCTGGTCACTCAGATCAAAAACATTCCTAACAATGTCCTCCGGGTTGTTGTATTGATTCTCTAATGTCAAGCATTTGGTTCTCTTTCTAAACATACCCATTATGAAATCTTCATTATCTACACACCTGAGTACAGACTTTGCTAGATGATAGCGCTCGAAATATCTATCAAACTGTGTCCACCCAGGCCTTACTATGATGAAATGATGGGCTCTTGTAAGAAAATGCTTCCCTTCATTTTTCCTGTTAGGGCTTCCTCTTGTAGTCCACCCAATTGTCTCAAAATTTCTGCAATTCCAATCTTTAAGGGGACTCTAAAGGGTAGCACATTAGGGGTTCCCCTGAATCCATAAACCCTTATTACTGTAGAAACAGGGTATAAAATCAAATCTCCCCAATTGTGGGGAATTTTTAACTTTGGGGCAAACTCCATAGGTCTCATTAATTTCATCATATTCGTAGGGATCCTTGCATTTTTTATGGATAATAATGACTTAATCCTACTAGAAAAAACCTTGTCAAAATATACATAACTGGCTTCTTTTCTATCCCATGATAGATCAGCACTCCACATTTGAACAGGAAAATCCTCATCACCTTGGAGCCTAGTCAGGTCCATCTCCTCCTCAAAGAAGTCAGCATTATTGAACAAGAACATGTGCATCATAAGGGAATACCACCCCATTGGTTTGAGTATATTGTTGTCTTGGATAACTACTAGACCTTCATGCATCTGTTGGGCAATGTAAGAAGAATAGTCAAAAACTACTTACAGGTGGGGATGAAGAATCTGAACCACCATGAGCATTATATGGACAAGCATTATTTCCTCTTCATCTTCTCCTAGAACCTAGCACAGGGCACTATACATTTTCTTGGCCTTGCCATTTTAATAGTCCAACTTAAATGTCTCTGGTGTGTTGGGCCCTACTATAATCAAATCCCCTATTTTATTAAAGTATCCTCTTAGGGCCTCATTTTTGTAGTATTCCCTCTATGTCTGGTATACTTCCTTAAAATAATTGAAATCAATATCATCCATCTATACTGAAGTGTCACTCAACTTGAAAATTCTTTTGATTTCATCAGCTGTGACAGTCAACAGCACATTTCCCTGTGTATCCCTAACAACCCTGGATACTTTGTCATAAGTATTGGCTATTAGGGTGAACAAATCTGTATCCATGAACACCTAGGGTGCTATCAAATTTCCCACGTCTAAGTCCCATATGTTACAATCTGGGGTAGGGGAATTCCTTTGGCTATAGGAAGTTCTAAATAGAGTTAGACCATTCAAACTAGTTTTAACATCTTTGGCCCACCTACCTGTGTCATATAAACCCTCTCCTACTTTAAAGCGGGGATGCATTGGGACTATTCTTTTAATATGGGTTCCATCACCCGTGGAACCTTTTAATTGTTGTAATAGATCCTCTCTAACATTTCTCTTCTGGTAATCTACCTCTCCAGAGAGTTCAATCCTAGGGGCCTTTTTGAACCTAGGGATTTTTTGTTGAGATGAAATTCAGATTTTGAAACGATAATTATGAAAGCCTT
Organism: Thuja plicata; assembly: GCA_018584345.1. Taxonomy (NCBI): domain Eukaryota; kingdom Viridiplantae; phylum Streptophyta; class Pinopsida; order Cupressales; family Cupressaceae; genus Thuja; species Thuja plicata. The sequence goes on along the minus strand of MU223815.1, from coordinate 1,540,076 downwards.
TTGAATTGCAAATCTTACTAGAAACCTAAATTTTGTTGTATTAGAGAAGACTTACCCATTCTACAATTCTGTCACAAGGAGCTGAATATCTCTACAGTTCTATTTCTTTGCTTGGATAATTCTGGTGAGTTATTGCCATTTCAAGCTGAAATAATGAATTATACTACTTCAATCAAATCAATCTTTCACATTGAATTGAACTGAAATGGCCACATGTTCTACAATCAATTCACCTACTTCAAATTTGTGGCTTAACGGCTCACTGAAACTCATTTTGGCAACTTTGAATCTGAGCCATAGATTTCAAGCAACATCTCCTTCATCTAACGGCCCTCTTCTTTTCCCAGAAAAAAATGTTCATTTTGGACACGTGTAGGATGACTTAATCGCTTACATGATAGATGTCATGCTTCTTCTCCTTAAGCAATTAAGTCCACCGTCAGATTCATCTTAACCAATCTGGGAGTTATCTCACTTTTAGTTTACTGACAGTAGCTACAACGTCATCATCTGGGACACATGTCAACATGGTTTAATGGCCTAATCACTAGATCTCGATTACTTTTCCTTTAAGCCATTAAGAAAACCGTCCGATCCTTTCATATTTTCAACCTTATTAACATGATAACTGCGCTGTATAGGACCCACATTTTATGCCACACATCATCATGGCTTAATCACTTATCCATTAGATCTCAAACACTTTACCTTCAAGTGATTAAGCTGACTGTCGATCTTTTCAGTAGGTGTTGTTCCTTTAATCTTATCTTTAGGACCTCAGCTGGACCCACTAGGACACGTGGTGTGATGGCTTAATGGCTTAGATGATAGATGTCTATCAATTTCACTTTAAGCCATTAAGTGGGCCATTAGATCTTTTCAAACTTCTCCACCCTTTATCCTGCAGTTAGCTTCACCTTTAGTGGACTACACATCATCATCTTGACATGCATCAACACCGCTTAATGGCTTGGATGCTAGATCTTGTGCATCTTTGAGATAATCCATTAAGCCAACTGTTGTATCAGAAACAAGTCATTTGTACTTTAGTCATCGCCAGCTCAGAATACCCAGGTCCACCAACTGCCACATGTCTTCACCGCTTAATCGCTTAACTGATAGATGTCGTGCATCTTGCCTTTAAGCGATTAAGCCAACTGTTAGATCTCTCTGAACTTTAATCACCTTTATTCTACCTGCAACAAGACCCACATTATTTCCTTTGACACGCGGTAGCACCGCTTAATTTCTTACATGATAGATGATGCGCATCTTGGGACTAAGCGATTAATTCTACTATTGATTCTTTCAGGATCTGCCCACTGATTAACTGAGAACCTTTACGACCATCGGACCCACCAAAGACATGTGGTGTCACGGCTTAATGGCTTACCTTATATATGTCAATTGGTTTGAGATTAAGCTATTAAGCAGGTCGTTTGATTAAAACAAACTTTCTCAGTGGATAATAACTTTAATTAAAACATCAATGGACTTTGGACTTAGGGAATAATGTAAGACCATGGTGTTAGGATTGACAACTTTAACAAACATGACCGCTTTAAAACGAACCCATTTGAGACATGATTTAAGTGAAAAAGGTAACGTGAAATTAGAAAGCATTTCAACACTTAGGGTTTTTATTACCAAAATTACACTAGGGGACATGAAACAAGGGTTTTTCATTATTTCCAACTAGGTTGAGGGTTAGAACAAAAATTTGCAGAGGCATGAGAATAATTTTGACCATGATTTTAAACCTTTTGATAACATGAATGACACGAGACTTCAAAATTTTACAAAGCATATTCCAAATAGGAAATAGTACCAACAGAAGCTGTGAGGCTTGTTTGACTGTTGGATGTAGAGCAGAGTTGGTGATTATAATACTTCATTGGAACTGACCAAGCAAAGACAGTTGATATCAAACAATTCACTGGATTGTATATTCTCTATATACACTTGTTTATATTGTTAATCCTTAAGGGTGGCTTTAACCTTCTTTGGGAAGTGTGCATGGGCAATGAGTCCGCTGTTACTCTTGACTCCTAACAGGGTTTGTCCTTTAACAGGTACTATGTACTGTAATGTTATAATAAGCTCCTAACAGGCCTAAATCTTTTAACAGGGATACTATACTCTCAGTACATCATTTGTGGGTGCTAATTCCCATCGAGATTTTACCTTTAACTGGGTTTCCTCGACAAAAATTATTGTGTTATTGTGTTGGCATTTACTGTGTTATCATTTGCATTGAAGTTTTGGTATATAAAGTTTAAAGTTTAATATTATGTATCACAATTGATTCGCCCCCCCCCCCCTCTCAGTTGTGCTTGTGGACTTTTATTCCTAACAGAGTCACTTCCTGCCACTTGGGGGTTTGTCATAACTTCTAAAAGGGTATCAAATTCTATAATTTGTTTACCAAGTCTCATCCCAAAATCTAGAGTTAAGTCCAAGAAACCTCGAGAATATACCTAGAAGGATTTTTAGGACAGTATTGGTTTTAGTGATTTGAGGTGTGTGCTACATAAACCAATGGGTGATTTCATACCCCTGGAACCTAAATGAATTATTTCACCCAATAGATTGATTAGTTGTTAAGAAAATGAAGATTTCCTTGATTGTAGTCTTATAGAGGGAAATACCAGTGAAGAATCAAAGTTTCTCAGTTTGAGGACTTGGTTTCACCTTGTGGCTTCTTGCAGCGTTGCTCTGCATCAGGTGGTATCAAAGATACTAAAAGAAACTTGGGAGAGACAAAGATGGGGGACAAGATAGAAGACCCCCTAGGGGAAGAAGTTCCCTCAAGAATAACCAATGTTGAGTTGGCTAAGATTGTCAGAGAACAAGTAGCCAAGAACAAAAGGATGGAAGAAGAAATCAAAAAGTTGAAGAGCCTCCAAGCAGAGAAGAGTGGTAAAGGGGACTCTAAAGAAGAATATGATGATGATATGCAGCATGATGAAAGGAAAGGCATACCTATAGAACAAGCACAATTTCTAGAATCTCTTGAGAGAGTGGGGAGAAAAGACCAGAAAGAAGATATACCCATGTTTCTTGGGAAGATGAACCTTGAAGAATGCATGGATTGGATAGAAGCTTCAGAAAATCACTTTGAATGTGATGATTTCCCTGAAAATCAGAAAGTTAAGATTGCTAAGTCCAAGATGAAAGCTCCAGCTTTGAAATTGTGGAATTTACTACAAAATGAAAAGGTTGAAGAAGAGAAGAATCCTATCACGTCATGGAGGAGAATGTTATCTGAAATCAAGAAACAATTTCTACCAGAAGACTATGAAGTTACACTCCACAAAAAGTTGCAAAATCTCAAACAGAAGGACCTTGATGTAAGTAATTATACTGAAGAATTTCATAAGATGACACTACAGGCCAAAGTCCCTGAGAGTGAAAAATAGAAGCTTGCAAGGTACCTTAATGAGTTGGCGTTCAACATACAAGATAAAATGAGCTTGTTTAATCCAGAATCAGTGCACAAATGTTTTCAGATGGCACATAGGATTGAGGAAAAATAGAAGAGGAAAGGAGAACAAAACAATAGAGGTAGAGGAAATAATTTCAGAGGTAGAGGCATATTCAATGGCAGAATTTCATGTCCAAGAAACCAATGAGAATCTAGCAATCAATAATCAAAGGGAGAGTCACGTAAAAGAGGTACTTTCAGAGGTAGGAGATCAAACAATAGGGGAAGATTTGGTGGAAGAGGACCTAGTGTTTTCACTGGTAAATGCTTCACTTGTAACTAGATTGGACATCAAGCTTTTAGGTGTCCTAAAAAGATTGCTACAAATAGACAAGGAGGAGATAAAAGGGTGCAGTTGACACAAGAAGATGACAATCAAAGTGTGTCCTCTTATCACACCACAACTTCAAGTCCTGCAACACCTTAACAAGGAGAATGCATCACGTTAAATAGAACACTCTTGAAGATGCCCATCAATAGGAGCCACCTCAAAGGAAATCTCTTTTCAAGACCTCTTGTAAGGTAAATGGAAAGGTGTGTAAAGTTATTGTTTATTGTGGTTCAACTGAGAATTTAGCTTCTATAGAAATGATAGAAAATCATGGGTTGAAAAGAATACCACATCCTAATCCATATAAAGTATCTTGGTTAAGTAAGGATTAGTAGACCTTAGTTGATGAACAGTTTTGGGTAGATTTTCAGATTGGGGAGTATAAGGATAAAGTTTTATGTGAATTTGTAGCCATGGATGCTTGTCATCTCCTATTAGGGAGACCTTTGCAATATGATACTAATGCTCAACATGATGGAAAGAGAAATGTATACACTCGTAACCTAATCCACGCTCTTGCTTGAGATTTTTTTTCATTCATCACACACTTGTCATTCCAACAATGGGCCTTTGACTTGATAGGGAAAATATATCCCTCTTCATCTAGTGGACACAAATTCATTATTGCAGTCACTGAGTACTTTACTAAGTAGGTTGAAGCGGTCCCACTGATCAAAGAAACTGGGAAACAAGTATCCATGTTTATCCTAAACTACATCATCTGTAAGCATGGGATACCTTCCTCTATTATAACAGATAACGAAGGACAATTCAAAAACAGAGATATGGATAATTATGTGAAAATTTCAAAATTTCCCAACATTGTTCCTCTATCTACTATCCTCAAGGGAATGGACATGTTGAGGCATCCAATAAGAACATATTGAAAATCTTGCATAGGACAGTGAGTAAGTCGGGAAAAGATTGGCATCTTCAATTAAATCCAGCTTTGTGGGAAAATCAAACCAGCATTAAAACACCTACATGGGCAATGCCATTTTCTTTGGTATATGGTGCATAAGCAGTATTTCCTATTGAGGTAGAGATACCATCACTCAGAATCTTACTGCAAGGACTTATCATTGATGAAAATTACTGGATTTCTAGAATCCAGGAATTAGAATTACTTGATGAACGAAGGAAAGAAGCATTTGACCATTTAAGGGTCATGTCAAGAGCTTACAACAAGAAAGTAGGACATGGAGAATTTCAGGTTGGAGATCTTGTACTTAGATAAAATCCAACAAATCAACAACATGATGAACAAAAGGGGAAATTTGAACCCAAATGGTTGGGTCCCTTCATGATTACTACAGCATTTGGCTCTGGAGCCTATCAGCTATCAACTCCAGAAGGGGAGACATTTATTGATCCCATCAACACAATCCACCTGAAAAATTTATACAACTAGACATTCTAAGTAGTACTTGTACAAAGAAAATGATCCTGAAAAAATACCAAAAACAACAAAAATAAGAAAAGCCAAAAACATTTGGAAAAAATCCTGAAAAAATGATCATCCTAGTGAAAACCTGGACAACGGTGCCTTGATAGATCAACCAAAAAAAATTTTGAAAAGAGAAAAATTGTCTCGGTGAAAACCTGGTAAACAGGCACCTTGGTAGAAAAAATAGTGATTTTGCAAAGTGGTGAAAACCTGTAAAACATGCCTCACTTGTAACTAGTGCCTCATCTATCAATGTGTATCTTGAATGTCTCGCTCATCAAAGTCTCATCTTAATTTTTTGCACTTAACGAGCCCTTCGTCACTTTCATGACCTTGTGCAAACATTGAAGTTGGTATTCTAAGCTTGGAACCGATCGACATCTTAGTCTCATAAGTTTTTTCATCACTGAGGGTCATCTTTTGGTTATCAAGTCAACACCTTGTCAGTCATCCTGCTAATCAACATTAGCTATCCTGTTCTTCTAGCCATCAGACAGTTTGCCACTGACACTACTAGTATTTTTCAACACCTTAATCAAACAGTGTTTCTCAACACTACTTATTTGGACACATCTATGTTTTTCAACACACATTAGATAAAGCGCTTAAAATCTTGGCTTATTAGCACTCAAGAACACAACAGTATTTTTCAACACTAACACTCACAAGCACAAATGGTGTTTTTTGACACCTTACACACACAAACTTACAACCATCAAAACTTGTTGAAAGAGTGATGATCATTTTATTGAATGATGTTTGTTATCAATGATTTTCATACTCATTTCTATGATTTCTACTTGTTGGTGTGGTTCTAATGATCCTATAACGTCAAGTAAATGGGGTGTATGTGATAAGAGATTTTGCATTAAGGTGGAAAAGCCTCACATCCCTCAATCATGTTTACTTTCACACCAAGGTGTGGTTGGAACTATCTCCTTGGCTATTAAATTTGTCTGTTTATGCAAGAACACACTCATGGTTATCTCAACTCTGAATTCCTCGATACTAGTGTATCCTTGCAATATCAATTGGAAACAATATTTAGGTCATTCTAGTTCTTATACCTTGATTCTTACATTAGTTTCTCAAATTGTATCCGATGAAAGTCATACTCATCCTTATGGTCGCAGTGGCACCAGTAAGGGTTGTATTGGCTCTGATGTCCCAAACGCTCGATGATGACAACAATGGCTAAGGGAATCAATGACTAGAATCGCATCATAGGTTGTATTTCATTCCTAGGCTTGCATACTAGCATTATAACGACAAAAAGAGATCCCATCTAACATCGAATCCTTCGCTGAAGCGATCAACTGCATTAAATCTTCTTAAGGTGACCTATCTACACACATAAAGTCAGTATCAAGCAGGCAAGAATCTAATCATCAGAAAATAGAACATCATGATAAGAGCATATTACCCACTAAGCTAAAAGGATAATGAGATATATTTTCCTTCAAGCTAGGCACAAGAACTACTCAACGCGATGATACGAGATGCTAATCTACTCAAAAGTAGCATAAGAATAAGCAAAAGACAACAACACCTGATATCACATAGAGAACAAAATTGATCATATATATATATATATATATATATCTCAAAAGTATCAGTGTCTACAAAAGGTCCTCAGATAATCTCAAGCAAAAAGTGCATCCTCGATGCAAATAAATCATGTACAAACAATGGATCTCACAAAAATTAGAAAGGGATAAGAGAGAAGAGGGAATATCAAGACTCAATCCCTCCCTCACCACCGTCATGAGGGGGAGAAAGAGGAACATCTTCTCAGGTGGAGGGTTTTCTCCCTTGGATCTCCCCAAATACTGTGAATGTGGTGGTGTTATGTGCTTGAATGTGACCTCTAAATCAGGAACAAAATCAACATAGTCCTTACACAATCATTCAATTCACAAACACAAACATGAATTGTTCATCTTGCAAATTTGATTGAAGCGACTTGTTGCCTCCTAATTAGTTGGGGATGTCGAATTTACTCTCAGAACGAGAGCCAACAACCTTGACCATTGCTAACATGGAGGATT
>MU223815.1:1436681-1522021 GCA_018584345.1 Thuja plicata | reverse complement strand
CATGAGTGACCTTTCATATTGAATTATGGAATTCTTTTTGAGGATAATCCATTCAATCAATTAAATAACTATTCAATTCCTTTTGATGTGTATTAGCTAAAGGGGGTGGAATTAATTTAATTTAAAATCACTTAGGACTTTAGAACTAAATCAATTAATCATAGGGATTTTTAGCTAATAAACTTTGATAATTTAGGAATTAAATATAATGTCAGATTTATGCAAATTTGGTTTTTCTGCATTTGAGACTCAGTCAATTAAGAAGAGAATTTGCCTAGTACAATAGGACTTCGATGATTAGAAAATTAAAGGAGCGCACCAAAATTGATTAGGATTATAAGGTGCCAATTTTGGGGTGTTACAGGTGGCACCTGATGTGCTATAGGAATGGCCACATTGCATGTTGCTACATAGTAAACTACTTTGCTTGTCTGCTAAATCACCTCACACTAAAGAGTGGATCACTCAGCTGCGAACCCCTAAGTTAGCCCCTAAATCCTCTCATCGCACTCAGCAATGGTGCGGTCTCACTCTACAATCTATGCCTGAGCCACTGACAGTTGCATCTATAACCCTCTAACCTATCCTCTCAAAGTGCGGATCATATCATGTGGGGTATTCTCTCTAGGCACACCTTCCTCCTCACAAACCTATGCATCCCTTCATTGGTGAACCTGTCGGGCTGCATCATTTAAAATGGTATCCTATTGAGCCTCGTCCATCTCCTCATTTGTTGCACCTATGGATGGAACACTGATGCCAACATAGCCCAATGTCCCTCCCTTACCATGTTGTCATTGCTTCCCTTCTATAGGTACCCTGCTAGAGCTGGCACCTGGGTCTCCTCTTGCTTCTCTGGGTGTTGGGACTGTTGGTTCTTTTTCTTGCAGCACAACCTTGATATAATAGAATACTAATGTGCTTGAAAAAAAACTCTTATTTCATACAACAGAAAGGCCAATTGATGAGGGTAATTAGATAATATCTGGGGATACCTATTATCACCTCCTCCTTTTTTGAGATCCACTGACTCAGGCAGGTATTACCTATGAATGATTACTGATTTACAGTATCTTTTAAGTGTATTATATTCTTACTTAATTTTTTGAATGCTTCAAATGAATCAATAAAATATGACTTTGCAAATGATAATGAACATCATAATACAGAGTTTAACAAGCCATACCAATATTCTGATGACAGCAAATAGTAAGGTAATAAGGATTCTCATCCTTCTTTTTTTTAGTTCTTATGAACCCTAGGAAGGATAACCTAATTTGATTCTCTCTCAAAGGAATCAGTAAACTGAATTGTTTTCTTCTGAAACACAATTACTTGAATGGAATGTATACTCTAGTGTGAATGATTTGATAAATTTAAAATATTGATTGGAAAATGATCAATTACTTAGCCAACTATAAAATCAGTGCCTTAACCTTGGGCTATGAGTCAATATCTGGTATAACTCCACAATAAGGTGATCAACAAAATACATGCAACAAAGATAAGATGCCTTACAAATTATCCTCTCTCTACACCTATATCATCAGATCCTTAAACTATTGCTAATAAATCTTGGGTCAATTGAAAATATTAATCCTTCCTTGAAGGAGCTTACAAATGACTGCACAAACACCTTGTGATCAGTATGCCTAAGTTCCTTAAAAATAAATATACAAGAGTAATAACAGTAATATAAAGAGACAATCAAAGATGCACAAAAGAGATTGCAAATATTTGTATTAATGTCTTAAAGCTTCAAATACATATATATAGACCAATAATACAAAGGCTCAGACAAATTTTAGTAGTTTGTCTTGTAATATACTTCATTGATTTTTAATTACAACTTACAATCCTCTTTTCAACTTTTTTCCAACCTCTTAAAAAATAACAAGAGAGAACTATTTATAGGCCTAAACCATCTCGGAATCCTTAAGATAAGGATGCTACAAGCTTCAGATGGTTTAGAATACCTAACCCTAAAAATACAAAAAGAGACAAAAGACAAGAAAACACCAAGCAATGGGAGGAAAAAATTGAAGAATAAAATCTGATATTTCTTTGTCTTCTTGTGGATGTCGGAACCTTTGTCTGCATATGTTTAGGATAGCTTTTGATAGTTGTAATAAGATTTAGTGACCGCCAATTCAGGCTAACTTACACTAATCTCTTCAAGATTTCTAACCTTTGTGTGCTCATAGAACAGGTGCCACATGTCCCCTTTACTCTTCATCCATGACATCTAATTCAACTATGACAGGCTTCTTTTCCTTGGGCTTTGTCATGATATCCCATGCTATCACATCCTCCTCTTTAGGCCACTCAAAATTCTGAATACTCTCAAGTTGAGCCTTCTGCCTTTCCCACCTAGCATATGTTATCCTTTTAACATCTGCGATGAATTTATTGCAATCTGATTCTACTTTTATTGCTTCATCCAGAATTTTGTTGTACCTCTTCAATCTAATTCTCCTAGATCATATACATAAATGTTCTTGTTGGGAAGCACACTATCAAATTCTAATACCCATAGCCCTAATGGCTTGATTTGATCATCCTCGGTTCTAATGGGGGGTATAAACCTATTATAACTCACCCCAAACATTTTTAACCTTGCCTCAATCTGATTTTCTTTATCTTTGAAGAAGGACAAGGTGGCCCCAATCTACTCTATCTCTATACCAACCACAGTTACTATTTCTGGCAAATCTGACCTTAATGGTTGCACAGATGCCAACCTCTCAAAAAGTGATGTCCTACCAGACCAAATTGAATAGTATACATTTAAAATTGACAAAAAAATAGTGAATTCTTCTTGTAGGCTTGGTGATTTTCCATAGGCCCCATACACCACATCAATCTTATCTTTGATGGTGTCAACTCTATGCTGCAAAATTGAAGTCAATGCCCCCAAAACAACATTATTATGCTCTGTGACTCCTAGCTCTTTTCTAGCAGGTATCTCCCATGTATCCTTTTTTTGGATCTCAATATCCATTACTTATTTTGGCACAATAGGGGCAGGCTGTGTCACTTCTAGTAACTGTTTGGTTAGCTCATCTATGATTTTCTCTTGTTCTTTGATCTTTACTAATGCTAGCTCCTTGTCTTTAACAATATCACTAGTATCACTGGTGAGTTTCTGCAATTTTTCTGACAGCTGATTTGTCTTTGCCTCATTAAGCTGGGCAAAGTGAGTCAGTACTTGGGATATCTCCAAATCCCCTGTATTCTGAAGTGTCCATATGATCTTATTACCTTCCATTTTTTCTTGAATATTTAGAAGGGTTGGATTTTGATCTTTAGGAGCTAAGCTCCACATTGCAAGTTCCTGGGACTTAGGGTTATATCCAAACCCTCTGATCATATCCCCAACCTGGGTTTCTGATTATAATTTGACATCTGGTTGTCTTCTTATTTGATCTATTATAAAAGTTGAAGACAAATCCCAGCCTTCCACAAATAATACCCCACTGGCCTTGACAAGTTGTCTTGCTTGTTCTGGTGTAATTTCCTCAGATTCAGGATCATAATCCTGCAAAGTCTGTAGAGCCTCTTGGGTGACTGGATCACCACCTTCTAATTGCAACTATTTTCCAACTTGTTGTTACTTATTCTATATGAGGAAATCCTTGAATTCTTTTGTCTTAATGAATTTGTCATCCTTGAGGAATTCCTCTTGATGTATCAACCTCTCATCTGTACATGACCTAAGAGGTAATTCTTCCTCTTCTTTTGTATCGTTTTGCAGTTTCTTCCCTGCCCTGATCTGTTTTCTCAATAGGTGATCATAGGGCCTATTTCCAGTTATTAGAGCTCCAATTCTATCTGTCTTCGTCTTCCTAGAAGATTCCCCTATTTCTATTTTTTTTCTCTTGGGTGGGGGCTCATTTGTTACTTCCTTCTTTGGGACCTCTATTGGGTCAATGATATCCTCTCCTTCAACTACCTTCTCTTCTGCAACTGCTTGATAATCTGGATAGGCAATGGGTGAAGGATAGCCCTCATCACTGTCATCATATTCTAACTCTGAATTTTCTTTGTGGCCCTTTTTCTGGAACCACTAATGTGTCTTCTAATTGATTGCATAGGAGAGTATGAGATTCAATCATAGCATCTAGCCTTTTTATATAAGGAATATCAGGGTAAAAACCTCCAAACTTCATTCCTTTTCTCACCTGCCTCTCCGGGTCCATAAGTTCATTGAACTTAATTTCTCTCTTGTCCACCTCCTCATCTTCTAGAATATTTCTAATTAAATCCTCCTCCATACACTCTTCATGTTCTTTTGTGTAGGGGATGGTTGGTGTCATCAATTTTTTAGCACTAAGGATAAAACCCTCTGTATCAACATATCTGTGTAGGGAAACATTCATCCTGTAATGATTCATCATGTTATTCACAAGGTCTAGAGCCTTCTTCCCAATAGTAAAATTGTAGATCTTGAATTGTCTTGGGGTAAAAGTACCCTTCCTGTGTGGTGCTAAATGTTCTTTGCCTGTCAAAATGAGCTTCCTAATGAACTCTATTGCAGCTATCCTCGGTGGCACATGAAATGGTAATATATGGGGAGGATGGGTACATCCATATACCCTTATCAGTGTGAATTTCTTCTCATAATAGAGGTCTCCCCAATTATGTTGTCCTCGCCACTTGTCTATATATTGGCATGGCCTCAATATTTGTATTACCTTAACAGGCAACCTAGTCTTATCAACATCTAAGCTTTTAAGAATTGGATAAACTATCCAGTTTTCAAAGGCACAAAACTCCTGTTCCTTGGAGGTATAGTTCCAAACTCTGATCCAGAATTGAACAGGGTTGGCATGACCATGATGAACCCTTTGTGTTTGTAGAAACTGACAATTCATTAGTGGAAAATTGTAGTACAGGATCAAATGCATAAGGACTGAATAATGCATAAATTTTGGATGATCCTTCTTGCTCTCTATGTCTACAAACCCCTAGTGCATTTGATTAATGATATACTGGATGTAGTTATAATTAGAAGTGGTATGGAGGCTCTTCATATCCAGCACTATCATCAAAATATTTGAAGTAATCCTCTCTGCTCCAGCATCCTTTCCAAGCACTCTGCATAATGCATATGCTATATACTTGATGTAGAAATTTAGGTCTTTGTAAAAATATGGGGCTGATCCTGGCAAAGGTGCTATGTATGTTTTCATCTTCTTAGGAACATGGTGTTCCTTGATCAACTTGGCAGTAATGCCAGACTCTCTGGTATATCTATTTTCTAGGCTCTTCAAGTTTATTTGGTGGTCATGGGGTAGTAGACATTAAAGGCCTTCATGAAGGAATTTTGGTCCAAAATAAGTAGGGGTTTTCCATCATCCCTCTTAATTGTCTTGGTCAGGGTATCATACCTACTGGCCAATTCTAAGATGAAGTCTACATCTACAAAGATGTCAGGAACAATCAACCTGGTTAATCCACATGTCCAAGGGTTTGAAATTGGCATGGGCCCATCACTATTGTTTAAGAAATAATTAAACAATGAATAGCCTGAGGATCCTGGGGTTTTGCATCTCTAATGTAAGATAAATCATTAATTAAAGTATCAACACTTACCTTTCTATTTTAGCTCAACCCTGGTAACAATGTGAGAAATTCATCTGAATAATTTCTCTTTCCTTTTGACTCATCATCAACATCGTCACTTCTTCCACTAGTAGATGCCATACTTTGTGCTTGGCTCATATTCTCCTTCTGTTCTGTTCTCAATACCCCTTTTTACCGATATTGAAACAAATCTTCTCAGAAACCCTCACCACCAATTGTGAATTCCTCTGCAATTCTAAACTCTGAAAACACTTGAGAATTGAACCGCCTCATAATAGGTGCTTAGTAATTGTTCCCAAAGCCTCTCTTAGGAATAGTTTATTCAATCTAAGGATCACTTCTCCCACCATGAGGTGCATTTAGTTTGTCAACCCAGGGATGTATACTTGAAATGGTATGGCACAGTATGTGCACTAAGTCCCTTAAAGAGTCACTCTACCTATGTTGCAGGAAAGTAAAATACATGAAAGGAATATATACTAGAGCTGCAGGAAAGGAAACATGTCTATTCCTTACTAAAATGAATGCTACAAATTGCATGGTTAGTGGACACCAAAGTTCCTATCTAATTTTCCTTCCCAGTTGCATGTATTTTGGTGCTCTTTGAATAGCTGCTTGAAGGTTGATAGGACTATGTGGTTCTTATTTCTTCAATGCTTTGGATAACCTACCCCATCTTCTTTTGGCACCAGCCAGGGCTCTCCAAAAGATGAAGTAAGACAAACCGTCATACTCTGCATAGACATCTGTTCGAATCCCAAAAAATTTCCCTTGTTTCCTCCTTAATTTTTCCATAGTTCAAATTGAGCCAATCTCTAAGGAGTATATCTGGCTTTCTGCTCTTTGCCCTTAATGGAAATGGCTCTATTTTCTCATGTTCCATGTAATTCACCAATTGTCTATCATAGTTGGCTTCATTGTGCATCCAGGACATCAATGCCCTTAGGTGTACATCCCGTATATAAAGTAGAGGGTTCCACTCAGTCTCTACTAGAATAATAAAGTTATGTATGTACAGTTCACAAAGTAAATTTTTCTGCCATGAGGGAAGGGTCTGGTATAGGCCATAAAATTCTTGGGCTGACTTGAATTAAGTGTCTATATATTTAATGGTCATTATTAGTTGGAAAAAGAGGAATTGTTCCTTCAAAAAAATGGTATAAACCCTAGGGGGTGGCCTACATGCAATTAATTGATTAGCCAACTTAAGGGCATGATCCATCTTTTGTTTCTATTTTTCCAATTGCTCCTTCAATTCTGCATTCTCCTCCCCTTGCTCTGTTATTACTTTCTTCATTTTCTTTTTCTCTTCTCCCCATAAAGTTGTTAAAACAAACTTATTATGTAATCCAAAGAGAAGTGTCTGCAAGGTGATTGGGCCACAATCTTCTACCTGGTTTCTTTGCCTCCTATGTTCCTTCCATGACTGTTCTAAGAAACTTATTAACCAAGTTTTGTTGTAGGGCACTATGGCAGTTTCTGAGTAGGCTGACTGATGGGTTACTGGGGCACTCTCCTTGTTACTGCCTGGAATATCCTGATGGATTTCCTGGGGACTATTTTGGTAGACATCAGGTTCAACTTCATAAGTTTCTGTTAAGTTTGGAGGAAAGTCTTGAATTGCAGACTAATTTGGGGAATCGTCTGAAATAATTTGTACATTGGGTTGTTCATCAGATTGCAAAGGAGAAGCGAGTTGGCTTTCTGATGATACTCTAGGGATTTTTCCTCTCATTCTAGGTCTTCTTCGCATAGGGGTTTCTTCAATCTCTACAACCTTTTTCTTAATAACCTTCTTTGGCTTCTCTGTTGCAGGAGTAGTTGCTGCAAGAACCGACTTCCTTTTCTTCCCCTTTGAGGTAGTAGGGTTTTGTGGCTTGGCTGCAGGAATAGAGTTTTCTCCCTCTAATTTCTATTTTCCTTTTGTTTGGGTAAAAGTAGGTAAATTTCTCTCATGAGTAGGTAAGGGCATACTTTCTTGCAGATTTTTAGTTTCTGCCCCCTAGGTATCTTGCTCAATGGCTGGGTCAATTGGTATTGCATCATCATGACCAGATTGCACATTAGGGTTAACCTGTGGTTATAGGGTTTTATGTTGGACAAATTTTGACCATGCCATGGGAGAGGAATCCCTAAGAGATCTTTCTATTAACAATTTAATTAGGGCATGGTGGGTGATGGAATTGACATTTCCTTTTTGGGTCTCCCCAACACTGATGCATAGCATATTGTACAAGAAATTGGGGACATTCATTGGAAGATTATGCCTTACATAACTCAGTAATTCAAAATGATGTGCATGCAAATTGGAAAATCTCCCTTCACATGTAAAATACCTGATAATATGCATAGCCAACTCATTATACGGCGGAGGGATAGACATTTTTTTGCACCCTTGTTTGGTAATCTCTAGAGGAGGGTCACCTGGTAGGGTAAACTAGGCCCTAGATGATCTGGCATCATGAACATTAGGGTAGTCCTCTCCAACCATTGGTAACCCATTAAATTTTTCTATCTTCTCTTCTGTGGCAACCATTGTCAATCCCCATACAGTTTCTTGCCCTTCTTCAAATGTGTTTGCAAATTCAGCTGTTGAGTCTTCATCAAACTCTGTCAACTTCATGAAATATCCTAACCATCCACATGTATTAAACCTTCTTACCGCTTCAACATCGGAAAGTAACACACCATGTACTACCGGCTCATGTCTCTACAACTAGCCTCCCATCTGTGCTTTCCAATTTTCAATTTGTCTGATCTGTAGTAGATAAATGCCTTATTCCTTTTTGAGTTTCAGACTACTCATTTTTTTTTTAAACTATGGACTTCCTTCTGAATTCCTCTATTATACTCAGCATGAACAATAGTGATGTATTTTAACAAGAGAAATTATAGCTCTTACTGTGGGTTTCCACATAATTTAATTATAAGTCACATCAAGCCTGACAATCAGAGATAATTTGAGAATAAAGGTACAACAGTTGTGCAATATAGCAATGGGACTTTAATGAGACAAAGGCAAAGTACAGATTTGAGGTGACATTAAATCTTTTGGAGTAAATAGAAATGACATTTTAGGAATTAATACACTTCCCTCCCCCCTACAAAACATTGACAAGTGTCCACACTTGGCATACTTGGCACGAGGAATGGAACTGGCTTAATGTCGTAATGATACATTTATTGCAGTACTAGATATAATCATCGAAATCTATGCAGTAAAAATGGAAAAATTTTGAAAATCTTGTACCTTTCATTTGATGGAAAAAGTTACTGGGTTACCAATGGTTGGAGAGGACTACCCTAATGTTCAATCCCCATACAATTTCTTGCCCTCAGTTCCAGAAAAAGGTGGTGAGAGTGGAACAAAAGTGGCGGCAGTTTGCGTCAGCGTACTCGGCTCTTATTGAAAGCAAAGAAAGTAAAATATCGATGATGTGGAAGGTGGGTGGGTGGAAGATAAAGAAATTAGATGAGTTGGAAAGAAGAATTAGAAAGTGAATAGAGAAATGAACTTCATGTAAACAGAAATTTTTTATTATGGACATGCTCGATAGGTTTCTATTGAAGAGCTGAAGGAAGAAGGTTTGCACCCTCTGCTGCAAGAAGTGTTACCTGTTGCTCATTTGAAATTGGTTGTCGGAATTGTTGCAGGAAGTCTTCTTTTGTTTGAGGTTGGTGATACAACTTTAGCTAATGTCCATTGACTAATAGCTTAAAGTGTACTGGATCAATTGTGGTCAATTGGACGGCTCCATTGTTGAAGACATGGTTTATTTCATATGGCCCCAGCCATCTTGTCTGCAGCTTGCCTAGTATTTCCTTGAATCTTGAATCATATAGTAATGCCCAATTGCCAACTTAAAACTATTTGATCTTAATATGCGAGTCGTGCCACCTTTTCCTTTGCTTCTGGACTATTTCAGTGCACTCCATAGTAGATTTGTGTATTTCATCCAAGGAATTGAGATGCAGCAATTTCTCTTTCTGTGTTGTAGGAAGATCAACATTTCACTCCAGTGATGTCCGCAAAGTTTTGTGTTCAAATTGAATGGGTAGCATGGCTTCTTTTCCATATAATAGCTCAAATGGAATAAACCCTATGGTGGTTTTCCAGGTTGTTCTATACGCCTAGACGGCTTCTGATAGTCTGTTGCTCCAATCTTGGCGATGCAGATGAACTATTTTTGTTAAGATGGCTCTAATTTCCCAATTTGTAACTTCATCCTGTACATTGGCTTGAGGGTGATAGGGCCTTGACTTCTGATGTTTAATATTATATTCTTTCATGAGCTCTGTTATCAGATTGGAAGTGAATTGGGAACCTTGGTCAGTTACAAGTTCTCTTGGTACTCCATATCTGGTGAATATTTTATCATACAAAAATTCTGCAACTTTATGATCTTGGGCATGCTTCATGGCTTTTACTTCGACCCATTTGGTCAAATAATCAGTGCACACCAAGATGTAATACTTCCCATTAGATGGAGGGTCTATTGGGCCAATGAAGTCCATGCCCCATTTGTCAAATGGAGTTACCACCACTTGTAGATTTAGGGGCATTTCATCTGATCTGGTTGGTCGGCCCATTCTATGTATTTGTCACATTTCCTTGTGTAGCTGGCTGCATCCTTATGAAGTGTAGGCCAGTAATATCCAGTTGTTAAAATCTTTTGGGTTGTCCTTTTTGCTGCAAAGTGTCCCCCACATGGCTCATTATGACATGCATGGAGAATGTCATATGTCTCATCTTTTCGCACACATCTTCGCATTACTTGATCAGGTCTAGTGTAACATAGTATGTTATCAATCCAGGAGAAATTGAATCTTTTCTCTACGAGTAGTCTCCTATCCTTATAAGAAAAATGTGTTGGCATTTTGTTAGCTGCAAGGTAATTAGCTATGTCAGCATACCACAGACTTTGGACAGCAATATGAAACAAATGCTCATCTGGAAATGCATCATCTATCAGATTAGTATCTTCTTCAGCATGGTGAATTTTGGATAGATAATCAGCTACTACATTTTCCTTTCCAGGATTGTCAATGACAGTAATGTCAAATTCTTGCAAAATAAGGAGCCATCTTGCTAACCTACTTGTGATGGCAGGTTTGTTCATGAGATATTTTATTGTTGCATGGTCAGTATGAACAAAAATGGGATAACCAGTTATGTAATGATAGAATTTGTTCAAAGAATAAACTACTGCTAGTAATTCTTTCTTAGTCACTGTATAGTTTAACTCTGGTCCATGGAGGCTCTTTCTTATGTAGTAAATTACATTCTCTAGGTTACTAGACTTTTGTCCTAGGACAGCACCTATTGCATAGTCTGAAGCATCAGTATGAATGTGAAATGGCAAAGACCAGTCAGGGCCCCTAAGTATGGGTACAGTTGGCAACAGTGACTTAAGCTGCAGGAAGGATTCATCACATTCCTTTGTCCAAGTAAATTCGGCCTCTTTGGTAAGCAGGGTATATAGAGGACTAGCAATTTGACTAAAATTTTGGATAAACCTCATATAGTAGCCAGCATGTCCTAGGAAAGACCTAACATCCTTTTGCTTTGTAGGAATAGGTAGTGTGAGAATTACCTCTATTTTTGCAAGATCTACCTAGATTCCAGCTTCAGAGATAAAATGACCCAGCACTATGCCTTCCTGCATCATCATGAAGCATTTCTCACTGTTGAGAGACAATTTGTGTTCCTGACATCTGATTAGTACTCTTTCCAAATTCTTTAGGGCTTCCTCAAAGGTGACACCAAATGTAGTAAATTCATCCATATATATCTCCATACAATCATGTGATATGTCAGCAAAGATGTTGATTACAACTCTCTAGAAAGTAGCTGGTGCATTGCATAAGCTAGATGGTAAAACAGAATAAGCATATGTTCCCCAAGGGCATGTGAATGTAGTCTTCTCCTGATCTTTTGGAGCAATTTTGATCTGATTGTAATTTCTATATCCATCTAGAAAGGAGAAGTATTGCTTACCAGCCAGAGTGTCTAGGACTTGATCAATAAATGGTAAAGAAAAATGATCCTTCTTGGTGGCGTTATTCAACTCTCTGTAATCCACACATATCCGCCATTTTCCTCCTTTCTTTGGTACAATGACCAAAGGTGATACCCACTTGCTATCAAAGATTAGATAGATGAAACCAGCATCTAGTAACTTTTGCAATTCAATTTTGACTATTTCTCTCAATGTTGGGTTTATCCTTCTTTGAGGCTGACAGAGTGGTAAGCTTCCATCATTAATGTAGATCATGTGGGTGCAGATTTTGGGGTTCAGAACTAGCATATCTCTATAATCCCAAGCAAAGGCTTTCTCATGCTTACACAATAGCTTGCTTAACAATGCCAATTATGGGGGTGGCAACTTGTTGTTTACACGGAGATTGTGACCAGGGAAAATTTCCATAGTAGTTGTTAGCTCTGCCATTAACATCTCAGGTACTGGGCTTGTAGCTATTTCACATGGCAATAATTGGCTAATTATCTCAGGGCTTGCTGGAAAGACACAGTCCTCATAAGTACATAGTTGTAAAATAGAAATTTCGGAAACATCCTTTGCTACTATACACTCATTGGTAAGAATACTCTATATTACATCATCTTCCTCTTGCATTTTCAGAAAATATTGTCTGTGCATCATCATAAGTTGGGCAACATAATTGAGCTCTTCTTCCACATCCCCTAGTTATGGCCAAATAGGATCTCTCAAGTCTGGTTGAGGCTAGGCAGGAGGATAGAGTGCTAGCTTCTTTATTGCCTGACCATTTGAAATTGTCATACTTCCTGATTTACAACTAATTTTTGCATCAGTAGTGGCTAACCAAGGTCTCCCTAGGATGACTAGATAGCCAGAAAAGTTTACTTTTGGTGATAAGATGAGAAAATCAACATGCTATTCCCATGAGTCTAAGGTGACTACCACATCCTCTATAAGACCATCTGGAGTGACTGTTGAACTATCAGCAAGTTGTAACACTGTTGGAGTTGTTCTCAAGCCCTCTATACTTAGTCCATGCATTGTATCTTTGGTCATTACATTTATGACTGCTCCCAAATCAACTAAATCATTTTTAACAGATTGTCCATTAATTATCAAGTCAACTACTGTACTTCTAGGGTCTGAATACTTGGGTATAACTACCTTGCCCAACATGATATCCGCAAGTTGCCCTATTATATGAACTATTCAAGGGTCCTTCTTTTTCCTTCCAAGCTTTTTGAGGCATGCGTCCTTAATAGATTTTCCATAGATAGGAACATCTTTGATAGCTTGGAGCAGAGGGATTTGGATGTGCATATTTTTCAGCTGCTCAAGAATATCAAACGACATTTATTCTTGGGATATAGGTTTTTCTATGGTGAGCCTTTATGGAAAAGGAGGTTCAACTGAGATGTTAACATCAGTTTTGTTAGATTTTTGAGTTGATTGGGTGGTATATTGCAATGTAGCCTCCAGAAGAGGTGTTGATGTTGCAGGAGTGTCTGCAACTTCTGTGATAATAGGATGTTTAGGTGTAGGCAGAGTAGTATCGAACCTCAAATGGATATCAGATATCTCTAGTGCGTAGGAAGGATACTATTGTGTATTAGTGGTATACATTAGTTGATTTTGTTGCTTGCTATTTGGGTTAGGTTGCGGCTAAGCAGGTAATTGAGTTTGTTATGGATTAGGGCTAGTGGCTACAA
The DNA here is from genome assembly GCA_018584345.1 of Thuja plicata. Classification (NCBI taxonomy): domain Eukaryota; kingdom Viridiplantae; phylum Streptophyta; class Pinopsida; order Cupressales; family Cupressaceae; genus Thuja; species Thuja plicata. Next base: position 1,508,727 of record MU223815.1, on the reverse strand, counting down.
GAGGTGGCATTATTGCAGGAGGAGAGACTGGAGGTGGAAATTGTGGAAAAGTGGGATTTTGGTTGGGCCACTGAAGAGGCCCTCTCCATTGGTTATTTTGTTGTCAATTTCCTTGTGGTGGTTGCCATTGATTTTTTTGGTTAGGCCACTAGTTATTTTGCTGGTTAGGCCACTGGTTATTCCAGGTTGGCTAAGAGTACTGAGAAGGGTTCTGATAAATTTGGTTTTGCCATTGACTATTGTAAGGATTTTAAAATTGTAATGGGTCCTGAGGCATACCTTGTCGTGAAGCCCATGGTCGACGTTGAGCAATGAAGAACACTTGCTCATTATCTCCTTCTATCTTCATGTACTCGGTAGGCAAATGTTGATTTTCCAGGTTTGCCACCATCTTGTATCCACAATCTTTCTTTTGTTTACAGCAATGAGGATAGTACTCAGCTAACTGTAATTCAGCATCTGCATGTTTCTTCTTAGCATTCATGGTGTTGAGATGTGTAGCAACATCATTAATGATTTCTTACTTGAAATCTGCTATCAAATTAGATATCTCCAGCTTGGAAACGCCCGAACTGCTCCCTTTAGTGACTGTGGACCGATATCCTCTGCTTTTCTTCCCAGTTGATCTAGAGTAGTTGAGACAAATTTTCTTGAGGTCATCCCAAGAAGATTGGGATATGTCCCCACCAGCCATGAAGTCTAGTGCTTCTAGATAGTTGTCGTTCACTCCTCTTAAGAAGACTAGTTTATGTGAATCCTCTGTCAGAACATGTTAGGGATTCTTCTGCATGGTGTATAAGAAACGTGAAACATAGTCCTCCAAGGTTTTTTCCTCCTTCTATGACATTCTAAAATTGTCATCTCCCCTTGGGTCACTCCCCTTGCAATATTTTTTGTATTTCTACAGAAATAGAGTCTGCATCTCATCCCATGTGCCTGCTGCATTTGCTCCTAAGCCCATGAACTATCGTAAGGCTGACTCTTTCAGTGTTGTTGGAAACACTTTGAGCTTGTGGGCATCATAGTGTTATAGTCAAAGCTACGACAAAGGATGTCAAACTTGAACAAAAAGGTGTCAGGATCTTCAGTTATCAGGCCATAAAACTTCGGGAGTGCAGCAGAGGGTATATTTTTGAGATTGGAATTGTTTATGAGGCTCGGTAGAGGAAATGGGAAAGTAGGTTATGCCATTACTAGAGGTATTGGGAGTTGGAGTTGCTGCTAGAAAAGAATATTAGCTACAGGATTGTTAATAGCAGGTTTGTTTGGGTCAGAATTATCAAGAAGGCTGGCCAAGATTTTAGCAAAAGGCCGAAGACCACTTATATCAAAAGGCTCTGCTCCAGAGGAAGATGTTGCAGGAAACTTGGGACTTGCGTCAAAAAAAGGTAACTCAGATTCTTCAACTTGTTCGTTCAAATTCGCAAACTCTCCTGGAAGAAATCTATCATATTCGTCTCTTCTTCTTCCCCTTCGATGCATGCAAATGAATTCTTCACACTGGTGAAGAAAAATTAAAACTACAAACCACTAAAAACTATCTTAGAAATGATAAATGACTCAAAAAGTTTCTTAGCTTGACACTATCCCTGGCAACAGTGTCAAAAATGAACTGCCTCACAATAGGTTCTTAGTAATCATGCCCAAAGCCTCTCTTAGGAATATTTTATTCAATCTAAGGATCACTTCTCCCACCATGAGGTGCATTTAGTGTGTCAACCCAGGGACGTATACATGAAATGGTACGGCACAGTATGTGCACTAAGTCCCTTAAAGAGTCACTCTACCTATGTTGCAGGAAAGTAAAATACATGAAAGGAATCTATACTAGAGCTGCAGGAAAGGAAACACGCCTATTCTTGACTGAAATAAATGCTACAAATTGCAAACTCTACTTAAGAATATTCTTTCAACCTAGAGCATCCACTATAACTATCCTTGCAGGTGCTGCAGGTACATTCACAAAGTACAATATTGCAAGAAGAAACTGTAATCTTCTATCTAGAATACTAGAAATGCAGAAAGTAAATCTATTCAACTCTACTCTAATCCACCTCCCAAGTGGGCCCCCTTGGTCGGCTTCTACTAATCTATTAACACAGAAAATAAACCAAAATTCACTTCATTATATTTCAAAAACTGATTACATGAGAATGATATAAAATTGGAAATGAACTTGCTGTGAAAGATACAACAAAACAATGTATTCCAAAATCTCCTCAAACTTACAAACTAACAATCTCATCCCTATAAATAGAGTATTGACTTCTTTATTCTAAAACACAAAAGGAACCATCTACCTTAAACCACGCCAGAGAGAAAAAAATAGGAAACGCAACAGCCCACAACATATGTAATGAAGTCGGGGCGACCAAGTCAACATGTTGGGAGCAAGAAGGGAATATAGCAGCGCTACATTCCTGCATTTCTAAAATAGTGGCTCTTCATTTGCAGTAGTCGTGCCTTTTGATGCCATGATAGTTATCCGTTCGCAGCTGGTCTTCAACGTCCTCTTTGAATGTTTTCGACCACTCCCAAGCGGCTCCTACTTCCTTGAAAGTTAGTTATCATGCAAAGATGTTCATACAAGTAAACTTAATCAAATTGATCTAGATATTAGAACACACATTCTGATTATTATATGAAATACTGCAATATATATAATATTGGCAAAACATGACATATCTATTCTACCCATGGGTTAAATGGTTCTAACTGTACTTTGACATAGGTTCAACTGATTATAAGTCCACAAATATTTTGGTAATACTTAAAAACATAGTATAAATATTAATATAATAGAGACAGTAAATGGTTTCATCAAGAATACTATAAATTACAATCTATGTTGAATTCTGAATCACCTTTCTGAATCACTTGTTGCTGGAGAATCAACTTTTCTCAGAAAACAATAAAATCTCTATAAAAACTCTGGGCTCTGAGAAATTGGAAGCTGGTAAAAATGAAATAACAACGGGAAAGCTTTACTTATAATTGATAATTCAATGCAAATGTCTCTTCAGACTAGTAAACTTACAATCCAGTCATTTTTTCCATTAGTCTCATGCACTGTGATATCAATTTTTGGTTCTAGCCGTGGCATTCAAATTGTCAGGTAATCAATTTTTGATGAGTGCTTTTGCATATAAAACCTTACAAAATTTGAAAAGAGGTCAAAATCAAATCTGATTGGCTACATTAACTCATATCACGGCTACTTTTCCATCTGTCAAAATCTCTGTAATCTGATTGGTCAGCAATTGTCCATGATGGCGCCAAAGAAAAGTCCATATTAAACTCTGGTTTACTTCTGGCGACTTAGCAACTGAAGGATCTCCTTGTCGCTTGATACTTTTGCTAACTGCAGTTTCTTCAAGAGACTTAGCAACTGTCGTTATATCATACTCCTGATCAATGGTTATCGTGATGTCACATGATCTTTTAACTTAACCATTCCTTTTATGGAGACATCGTGACAAAGCATTTTCTTAACTATTCTTTACCTTGGGTCACAGCTGGAGACCTGGCGACCGTGGTTTCTCTATGTCACTGAATAATTTCCTTAACTCATGTTTCATCTGGAGACCTCGCGACTAAACACTTTAGTCTCTTAATCGCCTGATTATTTCCTCTTTATGATCTTCATCTAGAGACACCGCGACTACCATTGATCTCACTTTCCTTTGCATCTGACGGTTGTCGCTAAGTCTCGTAATCTTCATCACAAACCCTAATCTTTCATGAGACTTAGCGACAAATGGATGTGTGTCTTACCTTTTCCTCTTGTCTCCTGATTGCCAGATACCTTTTGACTTTTCAATCTTATCAAGCGATCATGTGACTACCATTTGATCTTATCTCCATCCTATGGTTGTCACTTAATCTCTTAATTTTTGACTTAACCAATCTTTCTTCATGCAACTACGCGATAACACTATTTTTAATCTGACATCAAACCCAGGTTTATCCAGAGAATCAACGACTGTTGAATCTCCATGTCGCTTGATAACTTCTAAGTTGTAGCTTTGTTCAGGAGGATTCCCGACTGCCATCGGATGTAAAATGAGATGAACATTTGTCGCATAATCTCTAGATCTTTCACATAACTCACTTTTGATCATGAGACTTGGCGACAACACTAAAATTTTAACACTTGAACTTAACTCATAACCATGGGTTTCATCAGGAGATAATGCGACTGAGAAAACTTGAAGTCACCAAATAAGATTACTAACTCTGATTTTATCAGGAGATAAAGTGACCACCATTAGATCATATTCTGAGATCAACGGTCTGCATCAAGTCTCAATACCATTTCAGCATATTTTGTTTCATTAAGAGACTACGCGACCAAATATTTTTGCCAAGTCTCTTGATCATAAGGAATATTCATTCTTTCTTATGAGACTCAGCGACTAAGATGTAAGCACATGCAAATTACCCAAACATAAGTTATAAAAAGTAACATGAAAATAGAACTGGCTTGAGAAACTTTAGGGATTTTTTGCATTTCGAGTGGAAATAACCTAAGGGCTTAGGGTTTTTTGAAATTTTTCAAACAAGTTTAGGGTAAAAGCATCACTTGCAGAGGTATGTAAACAATTTCAAATATGATTTTAAACTTCTGCGCATATGAAAGACAGGTAACTTCAAAATTTTATAGGGCACACCCAAAAATAGGAAATAAAACCAACATTGGCTCTCTCTGAGGATGGCTAAACACAAGTTTATGACAAGAATCTTAGAATCTCTATTTGCAGACCTTTTATTTGACGCAGACTAAACTACTGCAGCAGGGAAACACACAACTGAAAGGGAAACCTCCATATATACATATAATACATACTCATTTGTACATGAAAATCTAATTTTCAATTGAAGGGCATCAGGAATTGCCCACGCAAAGGAAATTCATATTCTTCTCCATTCATGTTCTTCAAGATATATGAATCTTTGCCAAAGCTCTGAGAAATGACAAATTCCCAAGCCACAATGACTCAAACTTCTTGTGCTTTCCTTTATCTTCTTCTCTTACATTCCATTGTAAAACAAGATCATCTGGTTGGAATTTTCTGTCACTAGCCCTTTTGTCAAACAAATATTTCATTTTTTGTTGTAACTTTATGTTCTATTTCTGGCTATCTTTTTTTATTTCATCGAACTCTGTTAATTGCAATACTCTATCTTGCATACTGTTAGAAAGCTCTAATTGTTCTTCTTGTAAAAACTAATCTGCTAGCAACAAATTATTTACAGGTAGTCTTGATTTCATACCATATACCAATTCAAATGGTGATTTTCTTGTTGCCTTTTTAACTGTTATCCTATCAGCCCATAATGCTAACCTTAACTTTGTATGCCATGCCATCTTATTCTTCTCAAGAGTCTTCTTCAAAATCTTTAATATGCTTTATTTACTAGATTCATCTTGTCTATTTGCTTGAGGATGGTATGGGTATGAATATGTCATCATGATCCCATAATTCTCACAAAATTATTTTATCTCATCTAACCTAAAACACATGGCATTGTCCATTACTAACTTTACAGGCACACCAAATTTGGTTAATATATTTTCCATCTAGAATTCAGTAACTTTACTTGTTGCCTTTTTTGTGGGGATAGCTTCAATCCATTTTGTAAAGTAATATGTGGCTACTAATATCCAACTGTGTCCACCACTAGATTTTTCTGAAAAATTATCCTATGAAATCAATTCCCCACATAGCAAAATGGGCTTCTGCACTTGCAAGATTAAGCAACAGAGCTCCTGAAAATTTTAACTTATTTGTGAACCTCTGACATGGCTCACATCTCCTAACATATGCATGTGTATCTTTGAATAGGCTAGGCCAAAAATAGCCAGCCCTTAGGATCTTGTGGACAGTAGTCTTGGCAGAAAAATGACCTCCATAGACCCCAGCATGCATTTCATCTAATATTTTCTCAAATTGGCTTTGATCTAGACATAACAATAATACACCATTTCTGTCTTTCCAGTATAAATATCCTTGTACTAAGGTGTATCTATGATCTTGTAATCTGAGACTTCTCTTTTGATTATCTGTCATAGCATTAGGAAACTTGGCATTTTTTAAGAAAAATACAATACCAATATAAAATGGTTGTTTCTCAATACTAGTAATTGTCTGGTCATGTATTTCTATATCATTTACTTGCACTAAGTCCAAGTCCTCCTCTGTCATCAATTTTGCCAAACCTTGGCCTCTTACCAACTTTGTAATGTGGACCTCTAGATTAAATTTCTGGATTCGGTTGATCCACTTACATCTTTTTCCAGTTACCTCTGATTGGATAAGAATTTCCTTTACTGCTGCATGAGGTACATATGCCAACACCTTAGCACAAACTAGGTATGGTCTAAAAGATTTCATAGCTTTTACTAGGGCATATGCTTGTTTTTCCATCATTTCATAATTCAGTTCTGCATCCTGAAGAGGTTTACTAAAAAAGGCTATTGGATGTTCAAATCCTTCATCATCTTTTTGTAACAGGACAGCAGCAATAGTGTGAAAAGATGCAAAGGAAAATAAAGAGAAGGGCTTACTATAGTCTGGTGATTTTAAAATAGGTGCTTCTTGTACTGCCTTCTTTATTCTTTCAAATGCAATTTGAGCTTCCTCATTCCAGTAAAATTTTGCATCTTTCTTTAGCAACTTGATAATCGGTTTGACAACTTCTGCAAAGTTAGCTATGAATCTTCTGACAAATTTTATCTTTCCTAAGAAAGATTGTACTCCTTTTATATTTTTTGGAGTAGTGACCTTTTGGATAGCCTCTATTCTCTCAGGGTCTATCCTGACTCCATCCTTGGACACAATATGTCCTTGTAACTTTCCCTCAGTGACTGCAATATGACATTTCCTAGGGTTTAGTGAAACACCATACTCTAAAGCCTTATTAAAAAATTTCTCTAGGTGTTCATCAATGATCCCCTGCTTTTTTGGAATATGCAATCAAGTCATCTTGATAAACAACCATGAATAGATCAATAAATTCTTTAAATGCCACATCCATGGCTCTCTGGAAAGTTGCTCCTGCATTTATTAATCCAAAGGGCATTCTAACATAAACATAGGTTCCCCATGGAGTAGTAAAAGCAGTTTTGAATTGCTCTGATTCTTTTACAAGTACCTGATTATAACCTGAGAATACATCCATCATTGATAGCAATTCACAACCAGTTACCTTATGCAACATTGCTTCCATATTTGGTAGAGAATAGTTATCTTTCAAGGAAGCAATATTCAAGTTTCTAAAATCCACACACAATCTTATGTCATCATTCTTCTTTCTTACTGGTACTAGGTTTGAGACCCAAGTTGAGTGTCTGATTGGTTGAATGATTCTAGCATCTTTTAACTTCATCAACTCCTGTTGCATTTTAGGAGCCAACAGAGGATTAATAGGTCTCTTCTTCTGTCTGAATGGTTTCATGTCAATTTTTAGTGGGATTTCATGTTGGAAAATATCCTCTCTATAAGCCTTAAGGTCTTCATATGACCAAGCAAAAACATGCTTGTGTTTTCTTAACAGTTTTGTCAAATTTGTTCTAATATGAGAGTCTAATCCTTTTCCAATGTAAACTATTTGAGGAGTAGTTTGTGAACCCAAATTTATTTCTTCTAAATTCTCAATCTCGGCATTGCTTATTCCTGATGTTTGTTCACTTTGATTAGCAAACAATGCCTCTAGTTCTACCAATCCCTTAGGAATTTGGTTAGAACTAAGTTGGACAACCTCATCCCCCAGTATATAATCCTTACCATCAATAACTTCAAGCAGAGTATTGCAATCTATATGTTGATCTTCATAATGGTCAAGGCATTGAAGAAATCTAAGGATATCTTGGTCATCCTCAAACACTTTCCAGATGTAAATGTTATCTGGGACAACTGGTCTTCTTTTTACTTCAAGAATTGGTACCCCTTTAATAGTCATGTCATCGGTTTTCAAGGCAACATTTGCCAAGAAATATGCCATTATATTTTTAGACCTTTCTGTCCAGATTATATTAAAGGCATCAAAATACTCTATCTGATCCCAAATAGCATGTCTATACATTTTTAATCTATCATTCTTTAAAGCATATTTGGATCTCACCTGGGCTACTACTAATTCTAAGTCACCATAGACTTTTAAACATTTAATACCATGTTTAGTAGAAATTTCTAGCCCTAGGAACAAAGCTTCATACTCTGTTGTATTATTTGTACATTGAAAATATAGCAGAAAAGAATACTTGAAAGTGGTACCTGATGGAGATATAAATAGGACTCTGGCTCCTGACCCTTCTTTAGAACAAGCTCCATCAAATTACATCTACCACATCCCATCATTCTGTAGAGACAACTCCTTCACCAAAGGATCAACATTTTCACACTGGTGATCACTCTTTTTAATTCTGAAATTGTCCATGTCAATGTCAACACAGTAATTATTGTCATTATCTTCATGCCACTCAATCATATGAGGTGTTCTTCCTTCTCTAGACACCTTGACATTATTTCCATCAATATTTAAAGTAGCATATGATAAATCACATTGTATACTACCTCCCATTGAAGCACTCCACTTTCTTGATAATAGCATACCATAATGTGGTGGAATGTCAACAACAAGTACACTCATTGTTAAAACTATATCAGGGCATACAACTAGCTTGTAAGGCATAGCTTCAATAGTACCAATAATTGGGACTTCTCTAGAATCCATTGCTTGAAACCTCCCATGAGGATTATCAACTTGTAATCTTGTGGATTTCATGATTTCTACTGGCATAACAGTATTTGAAGCTCGTGAATCTATCATACAATTTTTTAGCTTCTTACCATTTATCACCAATGTTAGAAAAAATGGATAAACAACTTTTGGAGAAGTAGCTGAATTAAGAAAAATATGAGGAATCTCAGATATCATCACTTCAGGTTATTTTCCCTTGTTATTTGTTTTCTTTTCAATATGCTCTGCACTTTGAAATTTTACTGAGGGCACACTGTTCAATAATGATAAAACTTTCTCCTTCTATTCTTTTATTTTCATCATCTTGAGGAATGGGACCTAAACTGTCATCTGAGATGAGCATTTTCCCATGTCTATTGGAGTATATTTTACATCTAAGGCTTTGGGTTTTTCCATAGTGATTTTATTTTCTTCTGGTTGGATATTCATTGCAGGTTCTTCCCTCCTAGACTTTTTATTTTCTACTTTAGGGGGAGAACTTACCTCTGGTTCTTTAGCCTTTTCCACATGTACATCTTTTTTCTCATTAGCTTTGTTTATTACCTTGACCTTAGGTTTATTTTCATTTTCCCCAGGCCCATACTTTTTACGTATATATTTGGCATTTGTTTTGTTTTCTTTTATAAATATGTCTGATGGTTGACTACCAGCATTACCCACCACTCTGTTCCTTAGGAGATAATTGTTCCTTGCTTTGTTCATTAAGTCAGCAGTGATTCTGGCTTTTTCCTCATTGGAGGATTTTCTTACTACTGGAGTTTCCTGACTATTTTGGGCATGACACCTTATGTGGTCATCCCTTTCTTCTTCCTCACTATCTGACAAGACTTGCTGGTGATGGACTTCAACATTTCCTTGTAAGCCATATATGTCATGATTCTCAATTTCTTCATTAGAATCCATATCATGACAAGAATATGCATTATTCATATTATAATCACATGTATCATCTTCATCCTTATCTTGTTCCTCATTTGATTTTAAGTCTAAAGAGACAACACAAAAGTCAGGATTGTGTGGTGCCTCATAGGCCTCACACCGGAAATCATCATTACACATATGAATAGTATTCTTGTGTAAAGGATCAAGGGTCCTATTGTTAGTTTTCTCTTTTCTAGGTTGAGCAACTAGCTTACCATCCTTGAATTGAGTACCATAGGATTAATTTTGCATCCTATTCTGTGGATTATAATTATTATTGTAGGATGTCTTATTATTTTTTGGAGCCCTATAGTCTTTGTACTCAGGTTCTTTTTGATTGCTTCTATTAAAGCGTGGATCCTCTCTTTTGCCCAACTTCCCTGATATCCTTCTGTTCATTTCTATGTTCACAGCAGTTTTATAAGCTTCTGTCAAAGTCCTAGGATTTTTATCCCTTAATGCATAGCCCATTTTTGAATCAAAGGCATCAAGATAAGTAGCTAGACATACCTTTTGATCCATCTTCATCTTTTGGAATAGCTTATGCATAGCTCGCTGAAATATTGTATTGAACTCTGTCACTTCTTCATTTGAGTTCTTCCTTATGTCATTAAACTCATTAAGCAGAAAACCTTCATTAGTCTTGTCACCATGTTGATCCTTGAAAAGATCAATCATTTCATCCATAGTTCCTACACAACCATGAGATAAGCTCCTAAACCATTCCCTAGCATCTTCTACTAGAGATTGCAAGAATAACTTAATAAGCACATCTTCATGATTGATATTTAAATCATCTATAACATCAAAGAATTTTCTCAAATGTTCTTCACAAGTGACAACATTATTACCTGAAAACTTTGGGAGCTTTTCTCCCATATCTTCTGGTATCATATTAGGATAACCTAAAATTCCAAAGAAAGAAAATTGCTTATACCTCTCTGCAGGAAGAGGCCTCCTTTGAAATTTGTCATTCTCCTTGGGAGCAAAGAATTTTCTATGGTCTTTAAAAGAAGAAGCCTTAATTTTTGATGTTGTAGGGTGCTCTGTATCAGCAAAAGAAATTGTGGTTGAATACAAAAATTCAATTTTCCTTTTCATTTCAATGGTGGCAACTTCTGCTTCATATTTTTCTAACATCTTGGCCATAGTTTCCTTTTATTTTCTAATTTTTTCAAGGTCAATGTCTAATTTAGACATTTGCTCTGTCAGGTTCCTCTGAGTTTTAGGCTTCTCAACTTCTATTTCTGTAACTTTACTTTTCCCTTTATCTTTGAAGTCTTGAGAACCTAGCTTTTGGTGAGTACTGGGAATCTCTTGGTCTTTGCGAGACCTCTCAATATTTCTTGTAGCCTGATGTCTTAAAGTTCTTTTCCTATTCTTATCAACATCTTTCTGCTCATGTTTTTTCTTCTTAAGTTGTTTTTCCCTTTTCATTTGTTGAATAAGGGAAAGATGTTTCATGAGGAGTCTTTCTTCCTCTGCAAGCTCATCAGAAGGAACTTCCTCAGAATCTAAACTAATATTATATGTTCCTTCTCTTTCACTAGAAGTGATGGTGACTATATATATATCTAGTCCAAGACTTGGGGCTTGGGCTTCTAAATACTCTGAGGCACTTTCTTCTTGACTAGACTGGTTATTAAGTTTCCTTCTAGTACTATTCTCTTCACTTCTTGGAGGAGAATCATTGATACTTGCTTGGTTCTTCTTCTGCCTCCAAGACATCCTAGTTTTTGAAGTAGTGGGAATCCCACCATCCAATGCCACTTCTGGATTGTTTCTCATTCTATACCTAGTATTCATGTTTGAAAATGTACTTTACTGATCACAGAGATTTCACCTTTTAGAATCGCCACCCAAATTTGGGAAATGTTGAATACTATTAGAATGACTTAGGCAAATTTTTAGCTGTAAACTTGATTTATCTTTTGAAACTAGAAATTTTGAATACTTCAAATCAATACTTTACAAATCTTTACTCCCCAGCAGAGTTAGCATTTTGTTGGTTCTTTTTCTTGCAACACAACCTTGATATAATAGAATACTAATGTGCTTGAAAACAAACTCTTATTTCATACAAGAGAAAGGCCAATTGATGAGGGTAATTAGATAATATATGGGGATACCTATTATCACCTCATTTTTGAGATCCACTGACTCAGGTTGGTATTACCTATGAATGATTACTGATTTAAAGTATCTTTTAAGTGGATTATATTCTTACTTAATTTGTTGAATGCTTCATATGAATCAAGAAAAGATGACTTTGCAAATGATAAAGAACATCATAATACAGAGTTTAACAAGCCATACCAATATTATGATGACAACAAATAGTAAGGTAATAAGGATTCTCATCCTTCTTTTTTTTAGTTCTTATGAACCCTAGGAAGGATAACCTAATTTAATTCTCTCTCAAAGGAATTAGTAAACTAAATTGTTTTCTTCTGAAACATAATTACTTGAATGGAATGTATACTGTAGTGTGAATGATTTGATAAATTTAAAATATTGGTTAGAAAATTATCAATTACTTAGCCAACTATAAAACTAGTGCCTTAACCTTGGGCTATGAGTCAATATCTGGTATAACTCCACAATAAGGTGATCAACAAAATACATACAACAAAGATAAGATGCCTTACAAATTATCCCCTCTCTACACCTATATCATCATATCCTTAAACTATTGCTAAGCTCTCTGGGGTCACTTGAAAATATTAATCCTTCCTTGAAGGAGCTTACAAATGACTGCACAACCACCTTGTGATCAATATGCCTAAGTGCCTTACAAATAAACATACAAGAGTAATAACAATAATATAAAGAGACAATCAAAGATGCAGAAAAGAGATTGCAAATATTTGTATTAATGTCTTAAAGATTCAAATACATATAGATAGACCAATAATACAAAGGCTCAGACAAATTTTAGTAGTCTACCCTGTAATATATTTCATTGATTTTCAATTACAACTTACAATCCTCTTTTCAACTTTTTCCCAACCTCTTACAAAATAACAAAAGAACTATTTAAAGGCATAAACCATCTTGGAATCCTTAAGATAAGGATGCTACAGGCTTCGGATGGTTTAGAATACCTAACCCTAAAAATATAGAAAGAGACAAAAGACAAGAAAACACCAAGCGGTGGGAGGACAAAATTGAAGAATAAAATCTGATATTTCTTTGTCTTCGTGTGGATGTCTGCACCTTTGTCTGCATATGTTCAGGATAGCATCTGATAGTTGTAATAAGATTTTGTGACCGTCAATTCAGGCTAACTTACATTAATCTCTTCAATATTGCTAACCTTCATGTGCTCATAGAACAGGTGCCATGTGTCCCCTTTACTCTTCATCCATGACATCTAAGTCAACTGTGACAGGCTTCTTTTTCTTGGGATTTGTCATGATATCCCATGTTGTCACATCCTCCTCTTTAGGCCACTCAAAATTCTGAATACTCTCAAGCTAAGCCTTCTGCCTTTCCCACCTAGCATCTGTTATGCTTTTAACATCTGCGATGAATTTATTGCAATATGATCCTATTTTTTTTGCTTCATCCAGAATTTTGTTGTACCTCTCCATATCTAATTCTCCTAGATCATATACATAAATTTCCTTGTTGGGAAGCACACTATCAAATTCTGATACCCATAGCCCTAATGGCTTGATTTGACCATCCTCAGTTCTAATGGGGGGTATAAACCTATTATAACTCACCCCAAACATTTTTAACCTTGCCTCAATCTGATTTTCTTTTCCTTTGAAGAAGGACAAGTTGGCCCCAATCTGCTCTATCTCTGTACCAACCACAGTTACTATTTGTGGAAAATCTGACCTTAATGGTTGCACAGATGTCAACCTCTCAAAAAGTGATGTCCTACCAGACCAGATTGAATAGTCTAGATTTAAAATTGACAAAAAATTAGTGAATTCTTCTTGTAGGCCTGGCAATTTGTCATAGGCCCCATACATCACATCAATCTTATCTTTGATGGTGTCAACTCTATTCTGCAAAATTGAATTCAATGCCCCCAAAACAACATTATTATGCTCTGTGACTCCTAGCTCTGTTCCAGCAGGTATCTCCCATGTATCCTCTGTTTGGATCTCAATATCCATTACTTCTTTTGGCTCAACAGGGGAAGGCTCTATCAATTCTAGTAGCTGTTTGGTTAGCTCATCTATGAGTTTCTCTTGGTCTTTGATCTTTACTAATGCTAGCTCCCTATTTTTAACAATATCACTAGTATCACTAGTGAGTTTCTGCAATTTTTCTGACAGTTGAGCTGTCTTTGCCTTATTGAGCTGGGCAAAGTGAGTCAGTACTTGGGATATCTCCAAATCCCCTGTATTCTAAAGTGTCCATATGATCTTATTACCTTCCATTTTTTCTTGAATATTTAGAAGGGCTGGCTTTTGATCTTTAGGAGCTAAGCTCCACATTGCAAGTGCCTGGGACTTAGGGTTATATCCAAACCCTCTAATCATATCCCCAACCTGAGTTTCTGATGATAATTTGACATATGGTTGTCTTCTTATTTGATCTATTATAAAAGCTGAAGACAAATCCCAGCCTTCCACAAATAATACCCCATTGGCCTTGACCAACTGTCTTGCTTGTTCTGGTGTAATTTCCTTAGATTCAGGATCATAATCCTGCAAAGTCTGTAGATCCTCTTGGGTGACTGGATCACCACCTGCTAATTGCAACTGTTTTCCAACTTGTTGTTGCTTATTCCATCTGAGGAAATCCTTGAATTATTTTTTCTTAATGAATTTGTCATCCTTGAGGAATTCCTCTTGATGCATCAACCTCTCATTTGTACATGACCTAAGAGGTAATTCTTCCTCTTCTTCTGTATCTGTTTGCAATTTCGTCCCTACCCTGATCTATTTTCTCAACAGGTGATAATAGGTATCCCCAGATATTATCTAATTACCCTCATCAATTGGACTTTCTCTTGTATGAAATAAGAGTTTGTTTTCAAGAAGATTAGTATTCTATTATATCAAGGTTGTGCTACAAGAAAAAGAACCAACAGGGACAATTTGTCCTCCACCTCCAGCCCTCTATGGGACATCCACCACCTCAATCTGTGGCGCTCTCTCGACTGGATCTATAAATCTCAGGAAGGGATGATGAGTAAAGAAATCTTTGTACTTGGGTGTGACCCCTGCATGTGCCACATCCTCTAAGTAATCCCAAGATGGCCGATGTAACTGTATGAGATGCTGCAAGAAAAGAGCCAAAAATAATCTAGGAGACCACCCTCGACGCTCCTCATCCACAAAATGGGCATAAGCTGTGAACTCCTGTGGTATACTTTGTAGTCATCCATACTGCCTCAGTACTCGAGACACTGCAAAACACTCAACAACAGTGGAAGTCCTCCCAAGCAAAGCACGTGATACAAACAAGTCTCTCCTATGAGCCCTCCAGTTGGCCCAAGCCTATGTACCTCTGTAAGGCCTCCAAATAACCATGCTAAGATCATCAAGATGACGTCTCTAGTAGTCAGTCTTCCCCAAGTGGGGTTGTGTAATTAAACTTGAGTACCTATAAATGAAAGGTTTACCACTCTATCATGGATCATCTATCACTGGACTGCATATAGGAAGATTCTCCCATGTCCATACCAGTAAAACCAGTACCCATGCATCCATACCCCTAGCACCTCAGAAGATAACCTCATGCATTTCATGGTACATATGTGCAAGGAGGCACTGACCCCAACCTAACTGCTCTGGCCTGGTGACGAGTCTCTAGCACCCGACCCCAACCAGACAAGAATCCCTGCTGACTCTTGTCCGCCATGATGAAAAAACCTATGAATCCCGTCATACTGCAAGGTTGTAGATACTATGTATCGTACTCGATCACCATATCATCCCAAGAGATCGCTCTGTCTAGAATGGTATGATCGTGAAAGACTCAGATGAGGGCCTGAATACCGATTCGCGGAGCTGTGTCATACTCTACACGCTTTCCATAAAATGGGATCCAAAGAATCATGTGTATGTCCTTAAGAGTGATGGTCATCTCCCTGGTCGGCAAGTGGAATGTATTGTGCTCATTGTGAAACCGCTCAACTAACGTTGTGAGAAATATGTGGTTCACACAGATATCTGGCATCTGTAATAGCCAACTAAATCTGCACTCACTAAGGTGACCTCTCTATGCATCTCAAAGGTTCCTTGCTAACCGCATGGTCGAAGGATATGTAGACCTAAACTGAATGTCTGGTAATTGTGCTTGCAAAAGAGAATCAATGAAAAATTATCACCAACTGAGAAAAATCATGCAACAAACATTGCATAATAGATAGACAAGCTGACAAATATGCCAAATAATCTAAGTATCCCATAAACAAAGGTGAAATTTATTGATAAAGACCTAAAAAATGCTTGTTGTCTATCATACGACAAAACACAGTCAAGACTCACTAGCATGAAAACTTGTACAAGTCAGGAACCCTACCAGTACGATGAATCCAATTGAAATGACAAAAACAAGAAAAGCTATACGACATAAGGGGTTTCAATGAAGGACCTTGTACGAGCGATGGGTCCTTCCCAAATGAAAAATCCTATGGTCTGGTACAACAAAATAATATTTAGCAGTTTGTCATACGAGCCCTCTCACCGGCTCGTATGACAAACCGATTCCTACAGTTAAAAAAGTTGAAAACATGGAAAAATCTACCAAAAACAAGCAAAATTAGATTTAAAGAGGAATTTTTTCGACTACTCACTGGAGGCGGGTAATTTTGCAGCCAATTGTGCCACTGCATGAGCTCAAATCGATGATCTGCAATCCGAACCACCATTTTGGACTCAGACAAGATTTTTTGAATTTCAAACTTGGAAGATGAAAATGATTTGAAAATGACCCTTCTAGGCCTTATATAGGTTTTGACCTAATTTTTCAAATTGCTCTGATGAATGTGAAAATTGCACCCTTTGCTAATTGGACAGTTCTGAATCCATTTTTGAGACCAAAATCAAAATCTAACATCATTTTGCTACTCAAAAATGCAGATTAACCCATTACTCAAATGTAGTTGATTGTCTAAACTTGCCTCACAAGATTACGCTTTGAAATCACTCCTAATTGACTAAATCAAGCATTATCCACTTCAATCCAAGAAATTCAACCTTAATCAACCCAATTCAACTCTTGGTCAAAATTGGTCAACCAGCTCTTAATTCAAGCTCGAATCTAATTCTTCAAGATCTATTCAGACTATTCGATGCTTTTCAGTCTATCATGCTTGTCGCCCTCACCTCATTTTGATTTTGCTCCCGAGGGGGCAACACCATTACATCAATAATTTGATTCACGACAACAATTTTAATCTCTAGGGGCGTCAGGGCTCCGCATTAAATCAAGATTCCTCCAAGTGATTTTCATCACTGCGCATCAAATCATCTAAATCTCTAGGGGCATATCAAGTTCATCACACCACATCAATTTGATAATACCTCTAAATCAGGTAATTGGCTTCATCAGGACCCATATCAAATCAATTATCCCAAGCAATCAATCAAATGGCAGCTAATCTCATCGCACCACATCAAGTTGATTCATCATCCAAACCAATCCAAGATTGGGAAATCTACTTTAAGGACAGACATTTAGTTTCATCGCTTCACATCAAGTTGAATATTTGAACTTTTCTATCAGTCTTCACTCAATCAAGTCCAGAGTTGATATCTCTGGATCTCTATATTAATCTTCGCTCAATCAAATGTGGAGCTGATATCTGCAAACCTCTCTATCAATCTTCGTTCAATCAAGTCTGGAGCTAATATCTTCAATCTTCAATCCGTTTTCATTCAATCAAGTTCAGAATCAGTTCTGATCCGTGAGATAGTTTCATCACTTCACATCAATCTATTTCCTGGTCTTTTATCAAAAGTTCTTTGAATCAACGTGTTTCTCGCACATCAATTCAAAGAGGGACAAACATAATCACCTAAAATTGGTCTAGTAAACTTATAGCCCCTCATTCTATTAATTGGCCTTAAGAAACCCTAAATCAAAGGCATTTATCGCTAGACCCTAATTATGGGAGCATTTAATCAAACCTTCTTGCATAATTAAGCATGACTTGTTGAATCAAATTGGTAATCAAAACCTAAATCACTTAACTGCTTAAACTATTGGGTTTAATTAAAATTCCTAAACCCCTTTTAATTAAATGAACCCATTCACACATCCTCACACATGTGTGAACACTCAAAATTTAAATAAAAGCAATTAAATGGGGAAATTGCCAAATTTGTCACATTCTCCCCCAAATAAGAACAAGGTGGACCAATCGAAATCATTTCACTTGGATCAAACCCACATGGATTAAGGGAAATTGCATCTCTATCGCCCTTCTCGGTTGAATCTTGACTGTTCGTTTCACCAAATTTCCTATAAAAGGAATAGCTCCCATTTGTTCAAAAGAGAGGCAATTTGAGAAGTAAAGTTACGATGCTAGGTTTTGATCATTGTTCTTGCCTCCATTTTCATGGTAGCTTAGCTTGCTTGCATTTAGATTCTAACTTCATTTCTAGCTTCATTTTGTAGCTCATAATGGCATTCTTAGCTTTATCTCATGGTTAATATGTATTTAGTTTGCTTATGCATGCATGTCATTTCCAAGATTTTTGAGAGCAAAGTATGCAAGTTCATGCATCTTGCTCATTTCATAAAATCTTCCATTTTGGAGTCGTCTAGTCACTACTTCTACATGTTAATCTGATGAGCATCCTCTAAGAATCAAACTCGCTTCAACTAGGGAGCAATAAACCGCTCTTGAGGGTAGTTTGTGTAATTATTTTGATTCCCATTTTGATACTAACCCCCTTGAATTAATAGTTTATTGAGTGTTTGGTGTTGCAAGTTAAAGGCCATGTTTTATCACACACACACATGCATAATCGTACCAAATCTCCAACTCTCTCTTGAATAAGGATGCTCATATGCTAAACAATGTACATGGATTGTGTGATCAATTGAGACAACCTCAAGGTTCCTTCCTATTGTAGACTTTCACTCAGATATAATGATTGGATTTGCTGGTATTACAAAGGGACTTACATTTCTCATTTAAGGGATATCAACCACTTCAACTTCTTCTAAACAACACACTACAAAGAGAAAGGGTTTAGAAAACTATTCTACTCCTAGAATGCAAGAAACTGTGAATGTCTTTTTGACTCTACTAGACTTAGTTTAGCCCTCGACATCAACCAAGCTAGTGTGATCTCCTAAGGTAGATATAAGATGTTTAAACTATCATCATTCCATTAACACCATCCATCGATGCATATCAATGTGCAAGTAATAATTGAAGTATAGCTCATAAATGTCATTCGACCATGCAAGGAAAACTTACAATCAACAAGAAGCTAGTGGTTTGGTCAATGCGAGTTCACCAAAGATGTATCAAAAATATATTTCATTCAATTGAATACTACTTCTAAACAACATGAAATGAAATCCTAGGCTAAGTGAGAAAATGTAGAAACCATACAATACTCCAAAGCAACACAAGTAATTCACCATGAAGACAAACAATGAATTAGCAATTACTTTGATAGCATTATGACAACAATTTATCCAGGTCTCTCCTTTTTACAAATGAGAGGAGTGGCATTTATATAGGAGCCCGCAAATTCAATGAAGGGCTAGGATTGATTTGAAATCAATGGCCCAAATTAATCCATGAAAAACCCTAATTAGGGAAACCACAAATAGCCAATAAAAATAAGGCACCAACATGTGGGCCAATGTGATGCAAGAGCATCTTGGGATCTTGGCAATCTTGCATCAACATAAAATATTTTGTTTTTAGTTTTCCAGTTTGTTTGTTGTTGAGTTTCTTTCAGCATTCCTTCAATTTGGATCAATTTTTGTTGCGCACCTTGTGGGGTGTTCCAAGCATCATGTTTTACCTTTGCCTAGGTTCGCATCTCGATTGGTTTCTTTGCATATGAGATTTCTTGGATTGATGGCAGGGCATCTTTGTTCTTCATGTTTCACGCACAATGTGTGTTTTTTGATCTCATAAAGGATTAACCTGATCAATGAAGCTTCGTGGTGCATATCTTGATGATCTTATGTGCATGGTCGACCTACTTGTGGGTTCTCTCGTCATGTTTTATTTATTTGTGAGAGATTCTTATGATTTTAGGTCCTGGCCTATAATGTAATATGTTTATTTATTCTTGGATAATGTAATCTTTCTCAAGCCAACTTGATGTTTGCGAAGGCTTTTCAAACTGATGTAATTGATCCATTTGTAGCATGGAGAATTAGTATAGTTTTGGTAGCTAGAACTATCAGCATGAGCTTGTGATAGATAGTATAAAAAGATAACTATAAAAGGTTTTAAAATAGGCATGTATGCCTGGAATGTAAGACTGCATGTTGCAGATCCATTGTACTTGATTTCTAGATGATAATAAGGAAGTTGATCTTGCATATCTCTCCATAATTTGTGTTTCTTTCGTTGGGTGACTCTTTCTGCAAGGATTGGACTAAATTCTTTGAGGTTCCTCCTATCCTTGACTGCACTAAGTGGTATCAGAGCATGGTTCTGATTCTGTTGTTATAGATCACAGTCCCTGAGCTTGCAAATTTTTGGAATGATTTGTTGTGAGGTGGAAGAGCGGGTATCTGACCCGTAATTACAGAGGATTCGTGTAAGATGGCTCGGAGAGGAAATGCTAGAGGTGGAAGGAGAGATGTAGATCCAACTATGTTGGATATGTTGAGACAAATTGCGGCTAGATTAGATGTTGTTGAAATGACCCGGAGAAGAGGTCAACACATTGAAGATGTAAGTGATGAAGAGGAAGAAACAAATGAAAAAATAGTTGAAGAAGGTGAAACACAACCTGGACTTGAACTTGAACAAGGAGATGACAGATTCATAAAAGCTCTGACCAAAGTTAATGCAAGACCACATTTCAAACCATCTAATTATCATGGCAACTTGGATTCAAATGAATTACTTGATTGGACCACAGAGATGGAGAAGTACTTTGATTATGAAGGTACCGATGAAGATAAGAAGGTGAAATATGCTTGCACAAAGTTAAAAGGACATGCATCATTATAGTGGGAACATTTGCAGACCGACAGACAAAGAAGAGGCAAGGACAAAATCAAATCATGGGGTCAGATGCTAAACAAATTAAAGGCCAAATTCTTACCTGTTGATTACCAATTAAGTTTGTTTACGAAGTTGTAGAATTTAAAACAAAAGGATCTTAGTGTGAGGGGGTACCGAAGAATTCTATAGATTGGATATCAGATCAGGACATACTGATGATGATGTTGAGAGGGTTGCAAGGTACCTGAATGGTTTGAGGACATCAATTCAAGATGAGATTAGTTTGGTTAAATTAAAAAGTGTGGAGGAAGCTTACCAATATGCCCTAAAAGTTGAGGAGAGATTGAATAGGAGACATGAACATAGACAAAGAGGAAGAGGTGGCGAATCCGAGAAGGGTAGATCTTTTGGAGGAGGTAGATCTTATTCAGATTAGAATAAAGGCAAGGCATAATTCAAGGAAGAGAACTCATACCAAAGGGATGACCGAAGTTTACAGAGAGGAAGTGGACCTAGTAGCTACAAGAGAGATGACAAGAAAGTGTTTAGAGGGACTTGTTTCAAGTGTGGTGATGAAGGACATCGAGCTTTTGAATGTACTCAAGGAAGTTCAAGTAAGAAGACTGAGAACAGTGGCCAAAATGCTTTTGTGGAAAAAGAATCTAGTGAATCCTTGAACCGACCCAAGGATGGGGAAGCCCTAATGGTAAGGAGAGCCCTATGTCATGAAGAAGCAGATCAAGAGTCATTGTTGAGGAGAAGTTTGTTCAAGACAATATGCGAAGTTGAAGGAAAATGTTGCAAGGTGATCATTGACACTGGTAGTTCAGATAACTTAGCCTCTGAAGAGTTGGTGAACAAGTTAAAGTTGCAGAGATTAAAACACTTAAAGCCTTATCAGATAGCATGGATACAAGATGATCATAAGATAATGGTAAGTGAACAATGCCTAGTAAAATTGAAGATTGGATCTTATTATGATGAAGTTCTTTGTGATATTATGCCTATGTATGTTTGTCATATCTTATTGGGTATAGACCATGGCAGTATGATAGACAAGATTTGCATGATGGAAGAAGGAATAGGTATAATATTGTGGCTAATGGGATGAAAAAAATATTGGTACCCCTAGTTGAGACTCATAAGGAGAATTGCACTAGTGCCAGAATTTGTTTGGTTGAAGGAAGGAAATTCTTGGATGGTTTGAAAATTGATAGTATGTGTTATGCATTGATTCCTAAGAATTCTGATTTAGAGTCGGTAGAGGAACATCCTGAGGAGATAAGGGAATTACTGACTGAGTGTGAAGACATAATCTTAGATAGTGTGCCTGATGGATTACCGCTTGTAAGAAGTATTAGTCATTGCATGGATCTAATTCCTGGAACTAGTTTACCTAATAAAGCTGGACATCGGACGACACCTACAAAGAATGAGGAATTGAATAGACAAGTGCAAGAATTGTTGAGGGATTTTATCAGAGAAAGTTTGAGACCTTGTGTAGTACTAGCAATGTTAGCACCAAAGAAGAATGGAGAATGGAGAATGTGTATTGATTCAAGAGCTATTAACAAGATTACAGTGAAGTATAGGTTTCCTTTATCTAGGATGGATGATATAATGGATTGCTTGAGCGGTGCGAAGTATTTCACAAAGATTGATCCAAAGAGTGGTTATCATCATATCAGAATCAGAGAGGGTGATGATTCGGAGACAACGTTCAAGAGAAATGAAGGATTGTGTGAATGGTTGGTAATGCCTTTTGGGTTGATTAATGCACCGAGTACTTTTATGAGGCTGATGAATGAAGTATTGAAGAGATTCTTGGGTAAGTTTCTGATTGTTTACCTAGATGACATTTTAATTTCCAGTGAGAGTAAATAGGTTCATTTGTTGCATATGAGACAAGTATTGCAGAGATTAAGGGAAGAAAAGTTGATAAACATCAAGAAGTGTTCCTTCATGAGAGAAGAGATAGTGTACTTAGGTTTTGTGATCTCAATAGAAGGATTGCAGATGGATCCTGAGAAAGTTAGAGCAATTGTTGAGTGGCCTACACGGGATAGTGTTTGAGAGGTGAGATAATTTCATGGATTGGCTAGTTTTTACCGGAAGTTTATTAGGAATTTCAATTCAGTTTGTAATCCTATGACTGAGACAATGAGAGGAAATGGGAAAGTATTCAAGTGGACACATGGAGCACAAAGGTGTTTTGAGTTGTTGAAGCAAAAGGTGAATGAACAACCTGTGTTAGCTTTACCAAATTTTAGTAAGGTATTTCAAGTGGATTGTGATGCAAGTGGGAATGCAATTGGAATAGTGTTAACTCAAGAAGGAAGACCGATTTCTTATTTCAGCGAGAAGTTGAATGATGCCAAGAGAAGATATGCACTTTATGATCAGAAATTCTATGTCATAGTTCAATCCTTGAAGAAGTTGAGACATTACTTGTTGCCTAAATAATTTGTGTTGTATATTGATCATCAAGCATTGCAATATTTGAACAATCAAAGAAAGTTGAATTAGAGACATGAGATGGGTTCAATTCTTACAAAGTTATACACTTGTGTTGAAGCATAGAAGTGGGAAGTCAAATAAGGTTGCTGATGCTTTGAGTAGAAGAATTTACCAATAGAGATGAGAATTGAAGTGCTAGGATTTGATGAGTTGAAGACTATGTATGAGGATGACCCTGATTTTACAGAACCTTGGAAAGCTTGCAAAGAACCTATTGTAGTAGACCAAAATAAGTGGTTGGATTATTTCATTCAGGAAGGTATGTTATTCAAAGGAATTCAGTTGTGTGTACCTAGGATTTCAATGAGAGATAATCAGATTAAGGAGAAACGTTGTGGAGGATTAGATGGATACTTTGGTATTGATAAGACAATGGCTTTGGTGAGTGAAAATTATTTTTGGCCTCAGATTCATAAGGATGTAAGGAAATTTGTTCAGAATTGTAAAATTTGTCAAGTTGCCAAGGGAAGTTGTCAGAATATTGGATTGTATACACCTTTGACAGTGTCAACTAAACAATGCGAAGACATTAGTATGGATTTTGTAATTGGATTACTGAAGACTTCAAGAGGAAATTATTCTATATTTGTGGTAGTAGACAGATTTTCAAAGATGACTCATTTCATACCTTGTAAGAAGACAACAGATGTAGTACATGTAGCATATATTTTTTCAAAGAAATTGGGAGATTGCATGGATTACCTAAGAGTATAGTTTCAGACAGGGATAGTAAGTTTGTTGGTTTATTTTGGAGGACACTTTGGAGGAAGATGAATACTGAGTTGAAGTTTAGTTCTAGATTTCATCCACAGACAGATGGACAAACAGAGGTAGTGAACAAAAGTTTGGGTAATTTATTGAGATGTTTGGTTGGAGATAAGACTGACAATTGAGATTTAGTTCTCGCACAAGCAGAGTTTGCATATAATAATTCAGTGAATAGGAGTACAGAGAAGACACCATTTGAGATAATGATTGGCATGAATCCTAAGGGAGTATCAGAATTGAAGGATATTAGTCATGAAGTCAAGAGGAGTGCAAAAGCAAAAGAATTTGTAGAGCACATGAATGGTTTACATGTTCAAGTAAAACAACATTTGGAAGATATGAACCAGAAATATAAGGCGAGAGAAAATATGAAGTGGGGACATAAGGAATTTATAGTAGGAGATGAGGTGATGGTTTATTTGAAGAAGGGTAGATTTCCTGTTGGAACATATAACAACTTGAAGATGAGGAAGTTTGGACCATGTAAATTCTTGAAGAGATTTGATTCAGGGAATGCATATCAAGTGGAGTTACCAGAGTACATAGACGTTTCACCTATATTCAATATCACAGATTTGTATGAATATCATGAATTGGATTTTGTCAAAAGGATGAATTTGATGTTAAACAATAGTATCCTAAGAAATAGATGGATGGGATAGAGAAGATTTTGGATAGAAAAATTGGTAGAAGTACCAGAGGCAAATAGTACAAAGAATGTCTGGTGAAATGGAAAGACAGACCAGTTGAAGATTCTTCATAGGTTTCTCAAGATGAGGTTGACCATCTTGGTTTTCCTTTAGCCCCAGCAAAGTGAGAGACTTGCTTTTCAAATAACCTCGGGTGTCTGATGCAAGAGCATCTTGGGATCTTGGCAATCTTGCATCAAACAAAAATATTTTTGCTTCAATTTTCCAATTTGTTTGTTGCTGAGTTTCTTTCAGCATTCCTTCAGTTTGGATCAGATGTTGTTGCGCACCATGTGGATTGTTCCAAGCATCATGTTTTACCTTCGCCTAGGTTCGCATCTTGATTGGTTTCTTCGCATATGAGATTTCTTAAATTTCTAGTGGGACATCTTTGTTCTTCACATTTCAAGATCCGTCTGTGTTTTCCAATCTTGCGAAGGATTTTCCCGATTAGCGAAGCTTCATGGTGCATATCTCGATGATCTTATGTGCATGGCCAACCTACTTGTGGGTTCGCTCATCATGTTTTATTTATTTGTGAGATTTTCTTATGATTTTAGGTCCTGGCCTATAATGTAATACATTTTCCTGCTCTTGGAGAATGTAATCTTTCTCAGGCTGACCTGATGTTTGCGAAGGCTTTATAAACTAATGTAATTGATTCATTTGTAGCATGGAGAAGTAGTATAGTTTAAATAGCAAGAACTATCAGCGTGAGTTTGTGATAGATAGTATAAAAAGATAACCTATAAAAGGTTATAAAACATGCATGTATGCCTGGAATGTAAGACTGCATGTCACAGATCCATTGCACTTGATTTATGGATGATAATAAGAAAGTTGATCTTGCATATCTCTCCATAATTTGTGTTGCTTCCGATGTGTGACTCTTGCTGCAAGGATTGGACTGACTTCTTTGAGGTTCCTCCTATCCTTGGCTACACCACAATGGGAGAATTACATTGATTTGAAATACATATCCTCTTGAAAATGCACACAACATGTACACATGGAGTAATCTGATTGGATGAGGGTGAGTAGATGTCCCTGAACTTGGTCATAGTATCTTAACTTCCTTATGGAAATTAGTTTCCCCAAGTTGATTATAGACTTGTAAATTTTCATGTCCTTAGATGTTTGATGATGACAATCTTTCTCATTTGTAGGCATTTCCTCCTTGCATAATTTGATCATCCTTGTATGGTGAAGTCCTCCTCTCCCAATGTTTGGTACATCCTTGATACCTTTATCTGTCACCTACTTGCCTCATAATCCTTTAGCCTTGATCCCTTTTATGCTTGGGGACTCCTTGAGCGAAAATCAACCCTCATAGGGACAAATTTGAGTCCTTGACAACTTGTCCTTGAATTGAATCCTATTTGATCCTTATGGAAAATTAATGTGAATAGGGACAAGTTGATTTCCCTATAAGATAGTCCTTATTATTCAAGCATTTAACCAAGTGGAAAGTTGACATACATACAGATACATAAATGTCCATGTAGCCTAGTCCTTTTTTTGCACACCTTTATTTCCTAAGTGGAAGATTGACTTGTATAGGGACCTTCTGATTTTCTCAAGATTCTATTGATTGTTCCATCCTTGTCCTTAAAATCTTTCTTGCTCTAGACTTTAGACTTGTCCCTATGTCCTTGTTCATGTTCCTATGTCAATCATGGTGTTGGAATCGTCTTTGCATATGAGAGGCTCAACCTTGAACATACCTTGGTGTACTTATTTGATCATCATCATGTTGTACTTGTATTGCAAAAGTCTTGGACCCCTTGTACTTTGCATCTCCAAATCCCTCTTTCACTCGAGTATCTTTACTCGTGTATCTTTGATATTGCATCAACCTCTTCCTGTCCTTGTGCATCCTCCTCCATTCCTTGTGCTAATTAATTATTTGATGGAACTTGTCCTCTTCATGGTCTTTCAATTCCTCTTTTCATTGAACACATTCCTTGTACTACTCCTTGTTTTTAAATCCAAACTTGTTCTCATGTTTGTCCTTAATGAAGGCTTGATCTTGAATCCTCTAAGTTTCTTTCTTGAATGTATCAAGTTCTTATTTTGCCTTGCTGAGGAATTTTCCATGTTGTAATTGCATTGTTGAATCTGTCGTCTTTCCTCGTCTGCTTCCTTGCATCATCTTGAAGTGTTGTCCTCC
This sequence comes from Thuja plicata, assembly GCA_018584345.1. Taxonomy (NCBI): domain Eukaryota; kingdom Viridiplantae; phylum Streptophyta; class Pinopsida; order Cupressales; family Cupressaceae; genus Thuja; species Thuja plicata. The sequence continues at coordinate 1,481,777 of MU223815.1, read as the reverse complement.
TTTGAACTTGATCACTTTGGGTTAATCTTCCTTCATTGCTATCCTTGTCCTTGAGATTGAAACTATCTTCCACCCTTTGATCTGTATGAAGCTAGAAGTTAGTACCTTATAAAGAAATTTGATTGAGAAAATAATCTCATAACTTTAACTTTTTTTCATTTTGCTACTAATTTGGATCGTATAGCTTAGAAAAATTAAGCAATTAAGGTTGCAAATGAAGCTCATTATCAAATACAATCGATTGCAATTTTGAGGACAAGTCTAAAGAGAAATGAGTTTAAGAGCATAAAAAAAGTCCTTTGTTGCTATAAAATTGAAAAAGTTACAATTTTGAAGTCATGAGATTTGAGATAATTTCTGAGGACACGTCTCAAGACGAAGTCTGAAAACATGGTATGTAAATAAGGTAATAATCAGATAGATAAGGCATTGAAAATCATAACTTTGTAACTTATTTGGACCCCCAAAGGCAAAGCTCAAACCTCTTTTTTATGTATGAATTCTGATTTTGTTGAGGGAAAATAAACAACATGCTTACCTTGGGCACTTTCTTCTTAATATTGGATGATTTCTTTGTAAAATTGTCCCCCAAACACCCTGCAATGAATCCCGATAGGAATTAATCACTTGAAAATTTTCTTTGATTTTTCTATGAAAATCAAACTTTTTGGAGGTTTTCAGACTTAAGTCTAAGGAACATACACTTATATCTCCTTAATCACTTGAATATTGCCTCAGATTTGTTTTGGCTCTAAGTTTTTCCCTGCAAACTGACTTGTTGTTGCCTTGAGGATCCCTGATTTTTTTAAAAAAAATTGCAGCCTCCTAAGTATTTCCAGACTTAGAGTCTACAAACTTTTCCTTTCACAATCGCCTATGTTCACTTGATTGAACTCTAACTCCCTTTGTTTGCAATGATTTCTAATTGGCACTCTCAATTTCAGACCAACAAATTTAATGCTAGTTTTTTTATAATAAAGCAGCGAAAGCAAGGGGGCTGACCCGTTACAAGAAAACTAGCAAAAAGCTTGCAACCACTTATAGCACATAACCAGTCACAGCCCACCCTCAGCCAATGCCATTTTTAATCATCAAAAAACAACTATCCCAATCATTCCAACCCACAAAAAAGGAATTTAAAATCCCACCCTTAAAAGCTAAAACAGTAGTTATCTGGTGGTAAACAAAAAGCATAAACCTACCGTAAATGTTATAGAGACCTAGTCTTACCAAGAGACTGTAAGTAAACCAACTACTAGCGAAAGTAGCAAAATAACCATCACAGCAACATAAATTTTTAACCAGGCCCTCAGGGGCCAGCCATGAAGAGAAGATTTTTAAAACCATTAACAAGAAACAAAGCAAAATCATTTGGGGTTATTTCCCCCTGAGCTTATCAGCAACTTAAACCAGTCCTCTACTAGGAACTAAAACATCTTCTTGTCTTCCTACACCGTCTCTGAGTCCTTCTGCTTCACCTATTTCAGAAAATGCAGAGTCGTGGTCGTCGAGTGCATGACTTTCACAGCAAAGTCGACAAACGTCATGAAGCCCGTATTCAGGTCGTTGACCCTTCCTTCCAGCCTCTGCATGTGCTCCCTCATCTATTGAATTTCCACTTTTTTTTTCTCCTTTCTGGTCTCTAAAGCACCAGGTGTGACCTCTTCTTTCCCCTTAGCGCAGCCCTCATCAACCTCCGAACTATTTTTCTCCGCACACAAGCCAATCGGCGAAGTGGCAGTAAGTGGAGAACCCTTCTTGTCCACCCCAAAGTCCTTTTTCACAGACAAATCCACCGAGTTTAATTTGAAGTTGGTTGACACATGGGTTGATTCCATGCTTCTTTCTCCTCCTACCAAAGTAGAGGTACTTTTTCCCTTACTCGTGCCCGAGTTGTCTTCCTCCTTAGCCTTTTTCCTTTGGTTATTTTGTTTTTGTCTTCCTTCTTCACTTTTTTCTCTTCTTCATCCTCCCCAAACTCCAACTCCTCTTCCTCCTCCATAATGTACCTTTTTCTAACCGCTTTTTGCTTCAACTGGAGTTTTTGGCAATTCTGTGTGACCTTCGTCGGCTTTCATTATCTTCATCAACTGAATCATCAATAGTAATTTATTCCTCCCAATTTTTCACATCGGGACTAGGGTTTTTACTTTTCTTTCCCGGGGAGGTGGGGGTCTTAGAGGAAGAGGTCGGGGGGGGAATCACCTCAGTCTCCTTAGGGATATCAGTAGGGTTATGGGTGGGTCTATGTAAGGAGACAAATCTAGGAGGGCAAAGGGCTCAGTGAAAATTATACAGTTGGAGGATTAACCCCTGATGCAGAATACAAAAAAAAAAATTCAACCTTCTTAGCCCTCACATCCATCACCGATGCTTCCATAGAATGAACCAGGAAGAAGGGGATCAAAATTTCATCATTATACCGAAAATGGTTTAACAGAGGAAAGTGGTAATTGTAGCATGTCCCGAATCTGCCCTGCAAAGTTAAATACTTCATAATTATAAGACATACCTCATTCCATGGCTCTAGCATCTCATCCTGTTTGAAACCCCCATGAAAACGGACAAGCTTCTCCATCTTCTTGAAGAATCTATTCACGCTTGTGTCATCCCTGCTTTTCGACACTTTCTTCCATTTTCGTCCCTCCAAAGAGAGCCTCGTGGCCTGAGCAATAACCTCTTCATTGATTTTGAAGTTGATGTCATTAATGGTGACCTTCTGCTCCTCCCAAGTATCCACCAGCTACATGGAAATGATCTCGTCACTGGCCTCCATGGCTTCCATGTAAGGGAAAACCCACCCTCCTTAAGGTACATCACAGCACACAGGTTCTTGAGGAAACTATCCTTAATCTTAGGCGGCTCCACCCTGACCATATCTCCCCCCCATATCAGAACTGGAGTCTGAATTCTTTCCCTCTTCCTGTAAATTCGCAAACATCCCAACCCAATACCCAACTCTGAACAGCTCGGACCAATATCTCCTCCAACTCAGACTATCGTTATGAGAGTTCAGACTCACACCAACAATAGCAAAAAGCAATAAAATCACGCCACCCTTCTTAATTTTGAAAAGACTCTAGCTCAAGCAAGTGAGCGTACCGTTCACATGTAAATCTTTTAAAAAATTAATAAAAGCCCTTAAATTATAATGATTAGAATTCTCGGGCAAGAAATCATAAAAGTTGGCAGTCTTTCACCTGCCATGAAGCCAATGCAAATCCCAATGCGATCTTTTCTCTTAAGCTTCCCTGTACGGCCATCAAATCTGGAGATAATGACCCTTCTTAAGCCATAATTATTATTATTCATTCTGCCACCTTTCCAATTTTTAAAATTTGAAATCTTGCAACCTCCTAAAATCCTAGTGGTCGCCCTATCTAACCAATAAAAAGCTTTGGATTTGTACTCCATGTTTAGGGATGATAATTTTGTTCCCTCCCAATGAGGTCCTTCGTGTGTGCTATGAGAGACTTCATTCTTCCCCAAGACCTATTTCCGTTGGTATTTAGACTTTTGGCAGCCAACGCATCCGCCACAGAATTACCCTCCCTATAAATATGCTTCAATTCAAAATCCTCTAGTCTCGGGAGAAGCGCCTGAATGTCCTATAGCAGATTTGACATTTTCCAGTTGGCCTTGTAGTTACCTTTAACCATTTCAACCATAATTTTTGAATCCTCCTCAATGATCAACTTCTTTATACATGCTGACACAGCAACTTTAACTCCCCAGAGTAAGGTCGAGATCTCAACATTATTGGAGACTTTCCCCAAATTAACAACGTAGACAATAATCATCTCCCCATGGTGGTCTCTAATTATTCCACCCCCAGTCGCTGACCCATTACCAGTAGCCTCGTGAAAATTGAGCTTGTGAAATTGTTCATCTGGGGGATACCAGCGTGTGTTTCTCCTGGCCAGCACCTTAAAATTGTCAAACTTATAAAAGGAGTTAGAGAGTTTCCACTTCCTAGCCAACCTACAATCCTCCATATTTGGGGAGGAGTTGGGTAACTTTCATCTACAGACCTCCAGGTTCTCTACCAGCAAATTGATCGTAGCCTTGACAACACCATCAACAACACTTTCCTCCCCCCCGAAACACCCTATTGTTTCTCTCTTTCCAGAGGCCCCGGCACACATGGGGGGGATCAATCTCCAAAGGGCATGTATGAGGGGGTGATAAGAGGGGTACCCCCAGTTAAGGATAAATTGAGATAAGTTCTCCATGAAAACCCAACTCAGACCGAAGGTTTCCATAATTTTTGACCAGTCTGCAAAAGCATAAGCGCAATGGATAAGAAGATGATTTATGGTCTCTTCCTTATTCTTACACAGAACACAGCAGTTAACAACTGGGATACCTCTCCTCTATAAGTTACCCAGGGTCAGAATCTTCCCATGCATGGCAGTCCACCAGAAGAAATTCCAAACCTTTTTGCACAAATTCTCATCCACCACAATATTAGACATCAACAGGTAAGTCGACTTGACCGCGAGTTCCCCCGAAGCATTGTGGCACCAAACAGTTCTATCTTCAATCTGCGACAGAGGGATTCTGATTTCTTCCAACGTCATCTGAACTTCCCACACTGCCTGATTCACTTAAGTACGACCATTATAAGCCTCCACCAACTTCTTCCATTTCCTATCATGAGTTATATAGTTCTCCACCTTTCTCCCGAAAAAAACTTGAAGATGATCCTTAATGTGAGAGTACTTGCCCATCCCAAGGGGTTTATCCCCGATCCACCAGTCTTCCAAGAACTTAATCCCACTGCCTTTACCAAGGATCCATTTCATCCCCATCCTCAGAACGCTCCTACTTTTATAGATGTTATTCCATATCTTCAATCCTGTCGGTAATCCCTGACCATACATAGCGTCAGTGAACTGGGAGGAATTAAAGTATTTAGCCTTCATTATTCTACACCACTCCGCAGAGTTCCTCACCAGCTTCCATCCAACTTTAGAAAGCAAGGTTGTATTCAGATCTTTCAGTCGTCTCACTCCAAGACCACCTTTGTCGTTAGGCTTACAAACAATTTCCCAGCTTACTAAGCTCATTCTTGCCTTTTCCTCCATCCCCGTACATAAAAAAAAAAATTGATTCTCTCCATTTTTTTCGCCATCCTATCAGTTATTTTAAATAAGGATAAAGAGTAGACTGGTATACCTTGGAGCGCAGCAGAAAGCAATTGGAGTTTTCCAACGTTGCTCAAAACCTTTCCCTTCCATCCAGCCAACTTCTTCTACATCTTCTCTAGGATCGCATTCCAGAATTGGTCGGAAACCTCTTTAACCGTGAGCGGGAGGCCCAGGTAAGTATCAGGCATTTCAGCGCCAGTGCACCCAATACACTCCATAATGATACGTTGAGTTCGGGTGTCAGTGTTAAAGAAGTATATTTTTCTTTTACAATAGTTGATTTGTTGTCCAGAGACCACCACATAATCATTCAACGCTTTCTTCCACTCCCTAGCTTCAAGGACAAAGGATTTCCCAAATAAGAACGTGTCATCAACAAATTGTTGGATGACCTTTGGAAGAAGAGTAGACACCGGCTTAATCCTTGAAATTTTTCCTTTGTCATTCAAGCCAATAAAGTTCCTGGCCAGCACCTCTGCCACTATAAGAAACAAGGCGAGATCGGGTCTCGTTGCCTGAGGCCCCGCTCCAGGATAAAAGAGCCCCACGGAGAACCATTAACCAGCACATAAAACTCAATCGTTTCCACCACAACCTTTATGATTCTTATAAATCTTTCATGAAAACCATATCTTCTAAGAACCTCATACATAAAATCCCAATACACTTTATCGTAAGCCTTAGAGATATCCAATTTCAGAGCCATACATGGGTTTCTACTTTTTTCCATAGAATGAAAAACTTCATGGGAGGTAATCACCGCGTCCAGGATTTGTCTGTCAGGGACCAAACCCTTTTGGTTAGGGTTTAGAATTTTGTTAAAGAGTGATTTTATTCTATTGGCCAAAATTTTGGAGAGGATCTTATAAACAGTGTTGCACAGACTAATAGGACGAAAGTCCCCCAGGCATTTTGGGTCCAGAATTTTAGGCACCAACACAATATACGTATTGTTTAATTTCTTCAAAATATTCCCCGTTCTAACAAAGTCTCTCGCAACATGCGTCAAATCATATTTGACCACCTCCCAATATTACTAGAAAAAAGCAGGGGGAAAACCATCTGGGACCGGAGCCTTGTAGGCTCCCATAGCAAACACGACATTTTTCACCTCCTCCTCAGTAACTTGGCTAAGCAGTTCATCATTGTCCTCATCCATTATGACTGAAGGAATGGCCTCCAATAGTTTATTTCTCACATCAGTAGAATCCCCTCTCACCGGACATATGTAAGACTCTTTAAAGAACTCAGCAACATATTTACCCATCTCCTCCTCCTCAACCAACTCCATATCTTCATTATTAATGAGAGACTTAATATTGTTCCTTCTTTTTGTGCTTGGAAGCAGATCTGTGGAAAAAAAGTCGAATTCATATCTCCCTCCTTGAGCCATTAGATCCTAGACCTTTGTTTCCAATAGATTTCCTCTCTTCAGATTCTCCTTCCATTTCAATCTCCATGTTTCCTCCTCATTGTGCATATCCCAGGAGACATCACCCCCGGCCATCCCCGATTGGAATTGTTTAAGTTTCTCCTCTATCTCTTTCTTACACTTGAAAATATCTCCAAAGGTCGACTTGCTCCAAAACTGAGCCTCCATCTTGATTATTTTTAACTTCTTAGAGACTTGAAACATGGCAGTGCCTTTGACAGGGGTATTCCACCATCTCAAGATGCAGTCTTTGAATTATGGGTGAGACTGCCACAATCTCATAGAGGAAAGGGCAAGGCCCAGTCCCCACCTTATCCACCCAATTAAGGACAGGGGGAGAATGATCAGACATCATTTTGGGCAGAAGGGAGAGCGACACCAAGGGTGCAATGTTCCATCCTGCCAAAATCATCCATCTGTCAAGTCTCACCTGGATAAGATGTTGACCCTTCCTATTATTAGACCAAGTGAATGCCAGACCCTTGAGCTCAATATCAATCAAATCATTAGTCCTCATAAAGTATGTCAGATCATGCATACTATCAATATAATCATGTGTACCTCCTAGCTTCTCCAAGGGATACAGAGGTGTATTGAAATCCCAAGCACACATAATAGGGTACCTAGAATTTGAGCTAATAAGGTTGCAAATTTCCTCCCAAATTCTACTACGACCAATCCTAATATTTGGGGCGTAAATATTGTAAAAATACCATGAAACTTGATTCCATCTAAATAAGACCACCAGGTAATTATGAGAATAAGCCACAGCATCACCCGATAACTTACCCGAATTCCAAAGGGTAGCAACACCTCCTAAGGCACCATCCGCCTCGATGTAAAAGAACGTCGCCCCAGGCCAAATCTTATCCACCAAGTTGGAGAAAGTCTCAAACGACATTTTAACTTCCTGGGCCAAAACCACAACAATCCTGAAGTCCATAATATACTTCTTCAACGCATACTTTTTATGGGGGCTTTTCATACCCCTCAAGTTCCAAGATAGGAACTTCATTTCTTACTTTTTGTGACTCCTCTAGGGTTAATTGTATTCCATTTGCAATTCCCCTAATTGCCTCCTTGGTTCTCAAGAGTCGTCCCGCTCTATAACTTGTCTCTTCTCTCTCATCTTTCTGATCACAACCTCAAATTGAAATCACAAAACCCTAATCGTATCACCCACAACAACTACTTCTTTTCAATAACAAATGTTCTCATTATATATTCAACTTGCACCAACATAAAACACACCAAAAATGATATTCAAATACTTTCCCACGAAAGCACCACGTGCTAAAGTGATAATCTTGATGAATAAAATGATTTACCATGACCACGTTAGATCAAGATAAGAACTCCAAGTTATATCTCCAAAGTAGTCAAACATGTTTTGACTTCTCCAACGAAACACCTCAAATCCAACTTAAATGATTGCATCGATCACATAAATGTCAAAATATTGAATTCATAACCTTTATTCCACGTCGTCATAACATTAGAAATGATCACACATACTATATCGCTCACCGATCTGTGATTTACCAACTATTACTCAAGAACTCTTGAGTTCTACCTGTCTAAATGTATGAGACAAAATAAACTCTTTCACCAATCAAACAAATGAGTTGTGTTTGGAATAACACTACAATCTAAGCATGTTGATGTTGTATCTATGACCGCTCCTCATAATTCCACTTCTACCATGACCGCCACCAAAGTGATGTTCTCGTTGTCTACCAATCTTATGGACTTAGCCAATTTTATGCATTACCTTCTTCCCAATTGTGTCTTCACTTCCCTTGTTGTATTTCATGACTGTATTGACTTAGTTTCCATCAATGAAAACCAAATACGTGACTCCTTATGACTGCACCTCAAGATCCATCACAATACCAACAATTTCCCCCTTTGGCATTGATGGAAAACACATGCTAACTACTTACAATTGTGCAATCATAAACTCAATATCAACTTATGAATCCCTAACTTATTACTCCCTATACATATACCCCCCCTTTGACAACAATGCAAAAGCTTAGTTAAACTAAAATATATGTGTACTTAAAACAAATATTACTTACATCCTGTCAAAGATCACCTTGAAGTTTATCTTTGCTGAATCCAAGGACGTTTCCCATGCCTTCTGCAAGTAAGCCATAGAAATTATTTTCTCAATCAAACTAGAAGCAAGCTCTTCCATTCTATCTAGAGTGCTCATGTTAGGTAAGGAAAGTATGTCTTCTGCCTTCTTTACATTCAGTTTCAAGACCTCTACTATAGAGGATAAGGATGATAGAATTTCTAGTAGAGTAACCATTCTATTCTCTTGCTCATTCTGAATCTGCTTAACCTTGTGTGATACTTTCTTGATCTGACTACTGTAAGTAGTGACTGAGCTTGACATAGGATCAAGCTAACTGCTTAGGTCCTCCAACTCCTTCTGAGCTTTCACTCTTCTTTGTTCCAAATCTTGAACAAAATCATAATACCTTGATACTTTGGTAAACAATTTACCAACCTTAGTCAATGTAGACTTAACTTCCTTTATCAAATCACCTACTTTGGACTCATTTCCCACATCCGCTTTCTTCCCACCTCTAGTCTTACGCTTTGGCTCCGACCAGTCCAGAACACTCCCACTTGGGGAGGAAGGAGCTGACTTAGTCAGCGCCAAACTACTCTTCGATTGCATAAGTGGTGGGGGAGAGAACTCATTGCACATCTTCACCAGGAGACCCTCCGAGTTGCCCCAGCATCCCAATTGCTTTGATACTTGTAGATGGAATTATCTCAAACCTGGGCAAGTCCGATCGCTTCTTACTTAGCCTCTTTTCACATTCTTCGACCACCTTCTCCAATTGCCTAGTCTTTCTTTGTCTTTTCCTTACCTTGTGGTCAACTCTCTTCATTATATTTTTTGTCGTTGTTGGAAGGCCTTTTAAAGAGGTTTTTCTCTACGTTGCGCCCACACAGCCAATGTGGAATTAAAAGACTTTGCCTTAAATCTCATGTAATGGTGACTTTTATTTAATTTCCCTCAATATTTTTATTTAATTTTGTTTTATCATATCAAGGGAAAATCGACTTATTCAAGGACAAATTAGATCCTCATATATTGCTTTCATCTCCCATATTCATCCCTTAAAAGGGAGGTTTGAGGCTCATGGGAACAGCGTATACCTTTATCCATTCATTTGATTTATTCCTTTGATTCTCAAATCGGGAAAATTGACTTGTTCAACGACTGATCCTTAATTGCCTTTAGTGAAAAATCCAAAGGAAAAAAATGTGCTCAAGGACTATTTCAATTTTCACCCTTCACTTTTTCATTGAGTCACATTATCCCTCAAGGGGAAAATCGACTTGCATAAGGAATAGAGAGATTTCATGGTCATAGGGACAAGTTGGAGTCTATACTATCCAACTGGAAAACATAGGTGCTTAAGGACAAAGTGGAAATTTTACAAGGACAAGGCCAAGTGGAAAATTCATATCCTCAAGGACTCTCTCCATTTTAGGCCCCAAAAATATTCAAAGTGTTGAACTAGTGGAAAACATCCTTCGTAGGGAGAATGGGAAAATCCTTGTCGACAAGGACTTTTCACTCCATATTCTTCTCAAAATTTTCTAAGTGTAGACAATTGATACGCATAGGGACTCTTTGCAAGTCATTGTTCTTCATGTCGAGGAGGGGAAATTCAACTCCCTCATGGACTAGTAGGATTGACACTTAGGTTTTTCCCTTGTTAATGTTCCTCCTGAGTGGAAAAATGACCCCTTCAGAGACAAGTACACTTTCTCAAGTGAAAATCCACCTGTCATAGGGATATAGGCCAGTTTTGGAGTGGAAATTCACCCTTAATAGGGATTTAGGCCATTTTTAAGTGGAAAATTGATCTGCATAAGTATTTTACACATTTTAAAAGTGGAAAATCAATTTCCATAGGGATTTTGAAGTCGTCTTGTCATTAACAAGTAATTACGACATATTTCAGACCAATTGACTAGCTAAAATGTCCCACCACTTATAAGATCTCTCTCAAATTTTTGCAACTTGACCTCAATGAGCCCCAATCTTGATACTTATGTCTACATTTGGGACTTTAATGACTTGACCATTTAACCACGCCTGACTCTTTGGGCTCTAGTATGTCACTTCTACTGTCAAAACTCTACAACTACGCGCAAAAAGAAGGGATCTCCATTAGGAATGGGGCGATGGTGTGAAAAGGTCACAATAGGTTATATGAAATATGACAAGACTTCAACAAAAAGAAGACATTTGGCCTCATATTTATCACGTAAATCAACTACCAACAAATTTGAGTATCAATCTGAAGAATTACGTATGCCACGTACAAACTGAAGATTTACATTTTTGTCTTGAATAAGAACTCAATTCCAAAGAAACAAAAAACCATTCCATTGTGTTATCTACAGATCCTCTGATTCTCAAGACAATGTTATGAATGCAGTCAATCAATTGTGAAAAGGATTATTTCTCGGATGTTCATGTATATCCAATATGTCTGCAAACCTGAGTAGGAACTACTTTAGTGTGATCATTGTGCATTGCTTGCCTTTGCATTAACAGGAGTGATCAATCGTTCGTCGATTACCTGCAATTCAATCATTTTCCTACTCGATCATTTGCTAAGGTAGACAGTTGTGTTTCGTATTCCTTATGTTTGTTCTGCAATTCAATATTTACTCAAGAATGTCTAGTCGAGTTTGACATCAATGACAAGGTTTCTAATATATTTCACTGGGATGTCATGCGGCAGATGATAGCTCATAAGTTCGTAACACACTTCCTCTTTCTTTTATGATTCCTTCTATTCCTTCCCCTTATCAATCCTTTACATATTTTTAAGTGATCACATGATTTGGGACAAGCATAGAAATAAATTGAATTTTGTTTATATATGAGCTTCAAAGCCAAATCACTCTTGGTTTTATTTAAAACTTCAAACATTGAAGTATGAATATGAATGCCTATAAATGAATCAAACGTTAAACCGCTGAAGAATGTTCTAACACGCCAATTATAAACTCAATTTTATTCGAAACATCAGAAACCCCTTGAGCAGAAACAAATTCACACACCTCTAAATTGAACCACGCATACACTAGCAGGTTTTTTGAGCCTTGGTGGGTATTACTATTTTCACCTCATTCAAGAAGAAAGAATCATTCCACTAGTTGTTATGTCAAAACACCATCTTTTAAGTGTCAACCAGGAAAGTGTATTTTCTATATGAAGATAATAAACTAGTTCACCAAAATAGAATCAAAGGCCTTATAGAGATGCACAAATTTTAACTTGTTGTTTTGATGCTGCGATCTAGTCACATATATTCAATAGTCCAGTCTACCTTATAGGTACAAATCAACTAGTTACTCAAATAAATATATCTGCCGTCTTTAAGTATGGCCCAAAAAATAGGTAATTTCCTATATGAATATATAAAACTAGTTTCTCAAAATACAAATCCAATCCTTCCAGAGGTGTACAGACAAGAAAGGTGACTCAAAACCAGGTTTAAATAGAATTACAACTATCTAATGGTGAAAACATGTTTCATATACTTTCATTATCCTATCTATTTTTTATGTATAGATTAAATAACTGCTCAAATGAACATATATTTTCCTAATCCAATCTACTTCATATGTATACATAAACTAACTACTCAAATGAATAGAGTCCCCGCACATTAGTGTCATCCAAGAAAAATCTTACTTCCCATGTGAAAGTATTAGACTATTTCCTCAAAATGCAATCAAGTTTTAACCAAAAATACATTAGTAAGCATTGAAATAATAGCCACAAAATGGTGCAAGTGCAGTAACTACAGAAATAGAGATAGAAAGGAAAACAGAAGAGTAACTTATTTTTGGGGTGACATGCTAGAGTCTGCAAGGTGCAAATTACCTACAAATTACAAACATGAAACACTATTAATAAAATAAGCTATATCGAATGAATAACTTAATACTTAATAGAAAAATAAAATGATTCATTTACAATTAAAGAAAAACAAGGAAGGAATCACACTAACTGCATTAACTTGAACAGTATGACATTCAATCGAAAAGGTAGCTTACAATACATTACATAAATGTTACATCAGTTCATTCCAAAACTGACAACTACACAACTTGAAAACCTAACAATGCATTCCACAACTGACTTCTAAAATTGCACCTTAGGACTAACCTAGGCGTTACATTCCTCTTCCTTATCCAAAGGTGTCTCTGTCAGGCCGAGCATTTCTCTGAACTTCTATAAGTTCTTTCATCCAAGTGCTTTGGTCAGAATATCTGTCAGCTGGTCTGCAGTCAGACAACACTTAAGTTGTACTCTATTGTCTCAATGTCTTTCACATAATGTCAAATCAAGTGAAACTTTGAGTTAGTGTGTTATGTTCAATAATGAAAGACAAGGTTCTTTGCCGTCTTTATTGTAGAAATGTAATCAACAATTATAGGGGTTGACAATTGTTGTTTCTCCTGCTACTCATCCAGAACCCTTTCGAGCCACAGAATTTCTCTCGTTAATTTTAAAGGTGCCATATACTCTGCTTCTGCTGAGGAGGGAGATAGTACTGTCCACTTCTTGAACTTTTAAGAATAGCTGTCGACCCTCAGTGCATAAGATAACCTGATGTAGACTTTCCATCTTCCACCATAAAGTTTAAGTGTGTTGCCCTTGGGTAATTTAGTCCATATCCTTTTCTCTTCAAATATCTTAGAACCCTCTCTGCTGCCGGCCAGTGATTTTGTCTTGGTTGTTGTATGAAATATGACAAGACTTCAACAACAAAGAAGAAATCTGGCCTCATATTTATCACATAAATAAACTACCGACAAATTGTTTGTATTTTGTTGCATTTACAAATGTTGTTGTATCATTTTATTTCAAATTTAGATTCTGTTCCATCATTGTGCAATAGGTTTACATTATGTTCTAAATATTTTCAAGCATACTCAGATGGACTGCTGTGAGATGAAGATGTACGTAGGCCTTTATATCACATCAATTCCTAGATAGATAGTAATGTAGATGACCCAAATCAGACATTTCAAGACCTTTCTTCAAACCTTTTTTTTTACAGTTGCATTATATGTTCATAGTTACTTATGATGAACAGATCATCTACATACTGTATACACAACCAGATAGACAACAGTTAGTGTCAACTTTCTCCATAAACAAAAATTGTATCCCATCCCTATGGTCAACGATCAAAAGGGAGAATGATGACAAAGAAACAGGTCTTAATTATGAGAAAAGGCATAACTAAACTTAGGGATGGCCTCACATTTAACATTCTATGGCACCCCTACGCAACATTCTATGGCACCCCTACCCTCCATTCTTTCTATCCATCCAGCTTTTCAGATGAACGAAAGAAGTATGAATAGGATACGATGAAAAGCGATTTACTGAAAAGGCTTCAAGAAACTTCATGGAAAAGGCTGCAGACGGGTGCAAATGTCATAGTCAACGGCCTTTCGTAGCATCCTCCATGTCAACACAATATTGAAAGCTTAAAAACAGGTCATGGATAATTATAAAAATGATAGATACAAACTTTTGAACTTAATGCAATTAAAACTTGTTAATCTTCAAACTAAAATCTGAAAGTAAGTGAAACTGAAACCAAAAACAATGCAACCAGACAAGAAGCAATGCACAAGATTTTATGTGGTAATCCAGGATGAGAAAACCACGGTGAGAAATGCTGCTAGATCTACTGTCCTTATCCATCCTTATCCAGCCTCACAATTCAAGAATCACAAAATCCCCTTATATGAGCACCAACCCAACCAAGATCACAATATAATGATCTGAGCACCAACTCAGAATTCTCAGAGCACCAACTCTAAGACTATTACAATAATTACAACAGATTACAAGTTCTATGATTTCTTCATACAAAATAAGAGAACAAACATTTACACTTGAGTAGATTTCTGCTTTATCAAAATAATTCCCTCTACAAACTGAATGCAATTTGAAAGAATAATCTGCAAACATAACTTCTATATTATCTGAATCACCTGTCTGAAATTTCAGAATAGACTTCATAAAATAAAGTCAAACTTTTACTGTTAGGACAGATTTCAAAAATCAGATCGCTGTTAAAACAATTCTTGAGAGAAAAACTATCACTGTTATACCTGCCAATCACCTTTAAGAAAATTACCTTCCTTCTTCCCTTAGAAGCATATCAATATTAAATCTTCGGCAAATGATAATTTCTGAATGTCTGATCTACTTCATAGAAATATTTTGATCCTTTTATACATTGTATTCTTCTTTACAGAGCATAGTTTTCTTTTCAAAATTCACTTCGTCATATAAAAGCCTTACACATCCGATCACCACATACTTCCACACATAACACTATCATCAATCAAATGAAGGAATGTATAAATAGAAGGTATCAAATGAGTATCAGTTAAGAAGTTACGAGCAGCTTCAACCTCAACTGCCAAGTGCCGCCTAACCTCCATATAGTTATGCCACATCATCAAACAATCATTTGGCTTTTTGAACAGGTCAGCACAACCATAACTATTCTTCATCCATCGATGGCAATCAATAGAGGATTAAAAGACTTTGGATTGACTGCAAAGCACAAACTGTATATTGTCAAACCTCCCTCATCGTGGCTTTTATCTAAGCAACCGAACTTTCTTCCAAACCTTATAATATGACGGTACTGAAATAATGTTTCAAATTCGATCAGAAATATTAGTTACCTGTAATAGATTACAATACTTCTGTATACTATTCTTGGCCCAGAATAAAGGTTCGAACTACATAAAATATAATATTCTTGAAGACAAGCGATTATGTACCAAGTCTGATTCATTACAGAATACCTGAAAAACATTCTGTCCATTCTTTATGACAGTCAATTATCAATCAGAAGAATTACTTAAGCCACACAAACTGAAGATTTACATTTCTGTCTCGAATAAGAACTCGAGTCCAAAGAAACAAAAAACCATTCCATTGTGTTATTTGCAGATCCTCTGATGGAGTCTCCATCTACTTTTCCATCTGCTATTCCCTCTGTGTCATCACCGTCTTTCACTAGGCTTTTTAAAGAATCCTCACACACTGTTGTTAAGTTTCCTGGTTTTTCAGCGGCCATCCCTTTGTCTGTGGATGTCATTCCTCCTGCTCTACAATACAAAGTAAATGGATGCCTTCCTCAAGCGCAGGCAAGGCCAAAAGTAGTGATCGAGCAAGGCATGATTGAAGACTCTATTGTCTACAAACAATATCATGATCTCATCTGCAAGTTCTCTGGCATTCGCCCATCTATACCCTTTCTTCATTCCTTGGTTCGAAACAACTGGGAGCCCTTTGGTGAGTACTCTTTGTGGTTTATTGGCAATAGATACTTCAATGTTAGTTTTTCCTCTCCTACATATCGTTCTAAGGACTTTGAGTGAGAAGAGGCACCATGGCCCTGCTGGTCTTTCTATCCAACCCTGGAAAGTTAGTTTTGACCCACGTATAGAGCCCACTGCTATGCCTGTCTGGAACTGTATGTATGCCCTTCCTATGGAGTTTTGGTCTGAAAAAAATTTTGCTCTCATTGGTAACTCCATTGGCAGATACATGGGAGTTTCTCGTGATACTGTAGAAGGTAACTCTATTGTTTATGCTTGTATCTGCGTGGAAATGAACCTTAGTCAACCTCTTCCTGCTGATTTAGAACTTGCCATCCATGACTCTTCATGGATTCAACAACTGGACTACGAGGCCCTCCCTTTTAGATGCAGAGCCTGCCATCAACATGGCCAGCTTGCTAGGTTCTGCCCGACTTTGAGGTCTGCTAAACCAGCAAGCCCAGATCCGAACACTCATTCCTTGCAAAAGCCAAGAAACTCTGCTAATCGCTCCCCAGACAAGTCTAGTGTCCCTGGGGATACCCTCAAACATGGTTTTTTAAGACAAAAGAAGGAAAAGAAACCAAAGAAAAAATAAGGTATTGATCTACCTATCCTCAAGTCTGCAAACAGATAAGAAATTTTTAACTCCCTAGCTGACCTTGAGGAAGAGCAGAATATGGAAACTATCGACTCTGTTTTGCCTGATTCTCCTGTCAAAGATTCCCTCCCTTCTTCAACCTTACTCTCTCCAGAGATTGTTTTGACTTCGATCAGTGAAGTGCAAATTCCTGTTGAACCTGCTTCAAGAGATGTCAGCATGGGAATCCCAGAGAAAAAGAGGGATAAACCCCAGCTTGGCATTAATCAAATAGAAAAACATCCCAAAACCAATTGCTCCCCTAGGTCTGGAAGAAAGTCTAACAAGGATTTGTTGGCTTCTCAAGGTGAGAAGATGATTAATGAGGGAACAGTGAAAATGCTTGACTATTATCTTTCTCAAGGTAATTGATGAGTATAAAAACTTGGAACATAAGGGGACTTAATAGACTTGTGGAAAGTTCTAAAACTGATTTTCTTCTTCTCCAAGAGACCAAAATGACATTGGATGCCATGGCCCAAACTGTCAACACAATATGGAAGGGTGTAGATCATATTGTTGTGGCTTCTCATGGTGCTTCTGGGGGTGTAGTCACTCTCTGGAACTCCATTGTTTGGACTGCAGTGGACCATGTTGCTGGGAAAGATGTTCTGACCTCCCTCTTTAGGCACAATGAAAGTACTGAGCAAATCTTAATCACCAACTTCTATGGCGCTCTATCCTTGGAAGGATTGAAATGTCAATGGTCTTGTGTTCATCATATGCGTCTTTCTTGGGCTGACCGTGACTAGGTAGTTGCTGGAGATTTTAATGCTAAACTTTCTCTTCTGGACGAAGAAGGTGGCATCCCCTCTCTTGATCCTGGAGATAGGTTTATGATTGCCAAAATTCATGACTTGAACCTTATTGATATTATTGACCCAGGGTCTAAGATTACCTGGACCAACAAGAGAATTGAGCCTCACACTAGGAAGGTCAAGCTCGATAGGTGTCTTGTTTCTGAAGAGGCTTTTATTAAATGGAGTTTGACTCTTCAAATTCTTGATGGCCCTGTCTCTGATCACTCTCCTCCTCTCCTTGAAGGTGGCATTAATTCTTTCTCTCCTCCCAAACCATTCAAGTTTGAGAACTTTTGGTTTCAAAAGGAAGATCTTTTGCATCTCATTCTTGTTAGGTAGTCTGAAGGTTGCCCTCCTCATGGAACTACCATGCTCAAGATTCCTAAGCAACTTCACTATTTTAAGGATCAGCTTAAGATATGGAAGAGATCTAATAGATCTGATTTTCAAAACCAGCGTGCTCCTCTGCTTGCCCGATGGGATGAGGTTCATCATCATTTTCGTCATGGCACCATCACTGATCAACTTAAAGACTATGAAGTCGAGTTCGGCTAGAAGGGCCCCCAGACCAGGGCAAGTTCGAATTGGTCCGTGGTCCGGGTCCGGTCCGCCTGTGGGTCCAAGCAGGGTCCGGTCCACAGGACCAAGTTTGAACCACCCTATGCACAGTTCGGATCCAGGCGAATTTCGCGCAAAACGGCAAACTTCGATGAATTTTCGCCCACGAACAGAGTTTAAGTCATTTTTTTTGGCATATTTTATAAATTTTTGACATCCACAACCCAAATTTTTTACATCGCTGAACTTGGGCCCGCTGAAAAATAACCCTAGACCCCGCGAGGGGCGCTGCCCCTTGACCCTATCTTGGGGGCTTTGCCCCCAAACCCCCATTTAATAATTTGGGGTGGAAACTGCACCGATAAAAGTGGGGAAAAATTAACCTTCGAGTCTTATTAGGCTCCATATAGAAGATGATGATGATGAAGAAGAAGAATATCAATAAATTATTAATCCATTAGTTGAACTTCAAACAATGATACTTGAACTGATGTTATGATTTAATTTTAATGTTTTGAATCTTTGATGTTGAACTTGAACTTGAAGTATATGATGGTATGATCATGATTCATGATGGTAATGATTACAAGTATTTTTGTTGTTTAAATGTTTTTATGATATTACGTGACATTCTAATCTTAACTCATGCTTCTAGGCTGCATAAATATGTATATATATATTAAAAAAAATTACATATTTTGTACTAATGAACCTGAACCCAAACCCCTTTTCAAAATTTTGCCATACTGGCGAACCGGTCCTTCGAACTCGAACTTGAACCCGAACCCGAACCGGCATCCTAGCTTAAAGATGAAGATGACTCTATTCGTAAAGTTGTTGAAAATATTGATCTTCAAGAGGAAATCTATTGGAAACAACGTGCTCGAAATCTTTGGCTTTAGGCGGGGAATAAAACACCACTTTCTTCCATAGAACAGCTTGTAATAGACAACAAAAGAACAACTTGACTGTTCTTCATGATGATCATGGTCAATCCTTTTCTTCTATTGCTGAGATGCAAGCTCACTCCTGTGAATATTTCTCCAATTTATTTTCCTCCAGCCTTAGACAAGATGTGGAATCCGAATAAGCTGTCCTTGATGCTATTCCTCCTTTGATTTCTGTTGCAGATAACCTTGTTCTTTTGAGGCCTATTGACTTAGCTGAAGTTAAGATAGTTGTTTTTGGCATGAGCACCGGCAAATCTCCAGGTTCTGACGGTTTTCCTGTGGAATCCTTCCAGACTTTTTGTACTGATCTTCCGTTTAGTGTCTTTGAGGTGGTCAAGGAGTCCTTCAGCAATAAAAGAATGCTCAAAGCTTTGAATCACACCTTTATTACTCTCATTCTCAAGGCTGATGGTTCTAATATTTCCAATTTTAGACCCATCTCTCTTTGTAATGTGATATATAAAACTATTACCTCGGCGATTGCTGCCTGCCTTAAACCTTTGCTCCATAAGATCATTTCCCCTGAACAAGGTGGGTTTGTTGAAGGCAGGCAAATTCTTGATGGCGTTGCGATTGCCCAAGAGGTTATTCACTCTTTACATCAACATAATCATCCTAGAATGTTTATCAAACTTGACCTGTCCAAAGCCTTTGATAGAATTGAATGGAATTTTTTGGCTAAAATGTTAATGGCTTTTGGTTTCTCTCAGATTTGGATTGATTGGATCTTCAGTTGTGTTTGCACTCCTTATTCGGTTCTCATCAATGGTCTCCCCTCTCTTCCTTTCTCCGCTTCTCGGGGTTTGTGGCAAGGGGACCCTTGTTCTCCTTTTCTTTTTCTCATCCTTGCTGAAGGATTGGGTAGACTCTTGCTTCAGAAAAGATGTCAACATCTGCTTGCTGGTGTTAAGGTTGGGAATGAATCTTTCTCTCATCTTCAATTTGTTGATGATACCGGGCTAATGGGAGTTGCCTCTTGCCCGGAAGCTCGTGTGATTTCTCAAACTCTTAACACCTACCTTGCCGCCTCTTCCCAAGTCATCAATGCTCAAAAATCTAAAGTGGTGTTCTTCAACGTTGATCAACATCTTCAACAACGCATTCTTGCTGTCCTGGGCTTATCTGTGTCTTCTTTGCCTCTTGATTACTTGGGCATTCCTCTTCATTTCAAGAAGTCTCTTGGAGCGTATTCAATTTAAGATCAATCACTGGTCCAACAAATGGCTCAGTTTATAGGGGTAGGCTTACCTTTCTCCAATCTATTATTCAAGCTATGCCTATTTACGAATTCTCCATCTTGGCTGCCCCTGGCTCAATTTGGAAGGATCTTGACAAGATGACACACAAATTTCTTTGGAATGGTGCCAAGGACTCTAGATAATGGGCTTTGGTGAAATGGGAAAAGGTTACTCGATCCAAACTTCATGGAGGCCTTAACCTTCGACAGGCTGATCTGAATAACAAAGCTTTGGCTGGTAAGCTTTACTGGAGATGGATTTCCAATCCCTCGTCTTTTTTGGTAAAATGGTGATTGGTAAATATATGGGTCAAATTAATCCGAATGATGTTAGTAGATATCCTCTAGATGGGAATGGATCTCTTGCTTGGCAGGTGCTGAAACTTGGCTCTCAACTGATTAAAAATGGTCTTTTTTGGATTGTTGGGAAAGGAGATAAGGCCTGTTTTTTGTCTGATTCTTGGAACCAGCACCCCTCCATCATCCAAGAGTTCCCTGCTTTGACTCCCATCAAAACTGCTACGGAATTCAGAGGCTGGATTAAAATTGATCATTATTTAGACACTCTGCAAATTCATAACTATAGATATAAGCAGTTCAAAGAGTTGCATGAATGGCCCATTCTCCTTCCTCCTGCCATGGCTACAATCATGAACAAGATTTCGCTGCCTCATTCTTTCACTGGTTCTGATTTTGAGGACGAGATTGCTTGGGGCTGTGCTAACCTTGGTAAAAATACTGTCAAAACCGGTTATGAGACTCTTCTTCGCTCTTCTCAACCCCTTCAATCTGATATGGACTGGTTGAAAATTTGGCATCCGAAAGAATGGCCAAAAGTTAATATTTTTGCTTGGTTATTTATGCACAATGGCATTCTCACTTCTAAAAATCTTAAGCGCGGAGGGTTTATTGGCCCTTCTAAATGTGGTTTATGTAATTCTCAAGAAGAATCTTCAGATCACATGATATTTGAATGTCCTTTTACTTCTATTATCTGGGAAAGATGGTTTTCCGCCCTTAAGATCAAGAACACTGGTACTTTGAGTAGAAATAACATTCTAAACAAATGGAAGAGAAGAAATTTAATTCCAAAGCTATGCATATTGGATGGCAGCTGGGCCTGAATTTCATATTATGGCAAATTTGGCTTGAGCAAAATAGTAGCATCTTTCGTGAGACCTCTTCTTCAGCTGATGTTGTCTGGCACACCATCTGGAGCAAAATCACTGAAACTGTTTTGGCTCATTCCAATCCTCACTCTCTTGGCGATGATAGGAAGAAGAATAAACAAGCTAAAGCTCAAAGAAATCAAGGCAATCAGAAGTGGACTCCTCCTCCTCTTGGTTGGCTAAAAATTAACACTGATGGTGCTGCCACTGGCAACCCTGGGATGCTGGTTCTGGTTTTGTTTGCAGGGACAATGCTGGGACTATTTTATATTGGGGTCTGCAGGGCTTGGGCAAAGCTACGAACAATGAGGCTGAGGCCTTTGCTATTCTCTCTGCTTCTCTGTGGGTGCTCCGTCAGGGATATCATAAAGTCATTATTGAATCTGACTCCCAAATTCTTGTCGGTGCCCTGGATTGTATGAAAAACTTTTCCATTGATTCGTGGAAGCTACATCTGATTGTCTCTCAAATTATGCAGGTCTGGCATGACATTGAAGATATAATTCCTGTTTACTCCAGCAGAATTCATAACCAGCTTGCTGATTTCCTAGCTAAGTCTGGCATGAAGAAGGAAATAGGTACTTATTGGAACAGCAATTTGGAAGGTGACCACATTCTCCAACTTGACAAGCGTCTTCAGCTCCTCGCGCAGACCACTTAAGTTTTTTTTGCAGCTCTCTCTCTGAAGCTGTTGTGTCTCCATTGATCCTTGTGTTGTTTTCTCTTCCTGTGTTTGCTGATTTTCCCCTGTTTTTCAGGGTTGGTTGTTTCATTCTTGATCTTTAATAAAAATTTCAAATCTTTCCTGGACAAATTGTTTGTATTTTGTTGCATTTACAAATGTTGTTGTATCATCTTATTTCAAATTTAGATTCCGTTCCATCGATGTGCAATAGGTTTACATTATGTTGTTCTAAATTTGTTCAAGAGTACTCAAATGGACTGCTGTGAGATTAAGATGTACTTACGCTTTTACATCGCATCAATTTCTAGATAGATAGTAATGTAGATGACCCAAATCAGACATTTCAGAACCCCTCTTCAAACCTTTTTTTAACAGCTGCAATATATCTTCATAGTTACTTATGATGAACAGATCATCTACATACTGTATACACAACCAGATAGACAACAGTTAGTGTCAATATTGTATCACATCCCTATGGTCAACAATAAAAAGGGAGAATGATGACAAAGAAACAGGTCTTAATTATGAGGAAAGGCATAAGTAGACTTAGGGATGGCCTCGCATTTAACATTCTATGGCACCCCTACCCAACATTCTGTGGCACCCCTGCCCTCCATTATTTCCATCCTTTCATATGAACGGAAGAAGACTGAGTAGGATACGGTGGAAAGCGATTTATTGAAAAGGCTTCAAGAAACTTCATGGAAAAGGCTGCAGATGGGCGCAAATGTCATAGTCAACGGCCTTTCATAGCATCCTCCATGTTGACGCCGTAATGAAAGCTTAAAAACAGGTCATGGATAATTATAAAAATGATAGAAAAATAGATGGGTTGGGAAAAGTTTGGTTTTGGAGAAGAGAAAAGGCAGAGAAGGTAGAGGAGTGTCAGCGGAAAAGAGGGAGAAGTTATGCTAGGATGGAGGGCATGAAACGCTCATGAAACTCAAGCAGCGGGCAGCTTAAAGGCAAGAAAGAACTGAGAGAAATGAGACCCTTGGACATAGGAAAAGGTATACAGAAGAGAAGACCTTTAGCAAGAAAGCATGGTAGTTGCAGCTACTCTGGTAGACCTGTATGCAGAATGTGAAAGCATAGTCAAACCATGTGAATTGTTTGCCAGATGTCAAAAAGAAATGTGGTCTCATGGAAAGCAATGATTGCAAGATATGAAAAAAATTGGATTCATTGAAAATGCTTTAAAAACTTTCAAGCAAATGCAATTAGCAGGCGATAGACATCTATCAATGCACCAGGAATGGAAAGTTTGTTAGATGTTTTTGGTGCATTTTCCCTTTAAGACGTGAAGGTCAAAGGTGGATGTTTGGACATTACATCCACAAATTGATTTGATAAACAGACACTTCATGTAGCGGCTAGCATATGTAACCCCTTTTTGTACTCCCCTACTTGTTCTCAGATGGATTCGTGCTATTATTTGATTTGAAAGCACCCTTATTAATATCAAGAATAATTGCTAAATGGTTTCATCAGCACCTCATCCTTGTTTCGGTTGAGATTAAGGCCATTCTAAAATGACATAATTTGTTGAGCTTATGATACTTTTGACAGATACATGTCCATAATTCTTAGAAGGCTGTTGGGGATATAGATTTGTGATTTACTAAAAGTTCACGAACCCTTAAATAACATACTGTGCCAGGTTTTTTAATTTTGAAGAACTGAGATTTAGCTGGTTGAAGTGTACTACAAAACATTATCAGTTGGCTCCATGGTGTCTCTACATCTCACGGATCATAGATTTCAATGTGGTTGAATACAGGAAATGTTCCAAATTGAAGTTGTCCCTACCTAGAAACATTCTCCCTTTAAAATTACTAATAGACCTTTGATGGGTGAGCATATTAAATCAATGTATTTGGAATTCATCTTTGTAAGTAATAACAAAATGTTTCATCACTATACATTAACAGTAAAGAGGCTACTTAATATTACTAACATTGGTAGTAGATTAAGCAAAATATAAGAAAACAGGGGATTTATTTATGTTTGGCATATTATGTAAATAACAAAACTATTATAATCTAGTTGGCTGAGACATGTGAGGGTATCATTGTAGTCTCCCTCAATTACATCTATTGGAATTTTTATATGCTTCTTAAAATGCTACACCCCTTCAATGGTCACATTCAATATATACAAGTGCTGTTTGTTAAGTATACCATACTTTTTTGATGTAATCATTGATCCATGGATTACTTATAGTGATACTCGATATGATACATTGTTGCATGGAGCTTCGATATACATATATAAGGATGTCTGCTTCATACTTGCTCAATGTAATCATAAGAGCATTTGATCTACATGGGATTGTTTAATGCAAGCTTATAGTCTTATTGTTTGATATTGCCATCTGCTGTTGGCAATCGTTATATTCATGTTATTAGTATCAAGATTGTCTGCTCTGTGTTCAAAACCCTGACCATGTAAATGAATGAGTAGCACTTTGTTTCTCCAATATACCCTTCTCATCACCGTCAATACTTTAATTGATGTGTTATGGAGTTGCTAGATGGAAAATCATTAAGTCTCATAAATGAGACGATTTTCCTTGATTGGATTATTACTTCAGCTTCATCTTTATATCCTCCATAAGCAACTGGCTCTTCCATCAAGTATAAATCTAACTGTTTGAACTACTAATTTGAAATGTACAACTCCTACTTCTATTTGCTAACTGTTTGTAGCTGTCCAAGGTCTGCCACACCTTGATCACACGTGCGTTTAATGCTAGATTGTTTTTTTATGAAAAGGATGTGCACATTACAATATGTAATGAGAGCCCATGAACACAGGTTCTCCTGCTTCTCTGGTCTACATATCAGTGATACAACATATTTTAACTTGATTCTAGGACACAAGGCAAAACTGGCCCATGAACACAGGATATATTAACATATATTAACTTCACTCAAGAACACAAGGCAAAACCGGCTATGATTATGGGCAATAGCAACAATATCTTGTGGGAAGGACTATGATGTATATTACTAATGTGTTCCTACAAGTAAGTGGAAACGTCAAATTAAAGAGTTGATATATGTTGTATAATTCAAATGCTAGGAAGTCATAGAGAGACTTCACCCTTGAGTTTTCATTTCTTTGGAGTTAGGAAATAGTATGTATTGTACAATTAAAATCCTACAAGCTTGTTGTCTAGGAATGGCTGCCATTTTGAAGACAATTATAGGATTGCATAGCATTTAAGTACCCATTCGGCACAAAGAATCCATAAAAAAAGAGGCTTTTAAGGAAATTCTCTAAATCGATGAATCAAGTAAGAGAATTATTTTAACAAGAACGATGAAAAATGGTCCACCACCCATGAGAGACCATGGTATATTAGCATAATAATGTGTGCAGTTAATACAATCACTACTAATCACAGGCATAGCAGCTCACCGTATTTCATACTACCTCGCAAGTATTATAGTCAGTCAAGGTCAGCCTGCTTGCACCTGTTCACCCTCCCAACTCTGGTAGATTAGATCACCCTTAGACCTGGAATTTAAGCCAAAAGGATAACCATGGTGTGTGGTACTGCCCCTCGGAGACATGTTACTTGAAGCATTTAAAAGACAAAAGAAATCACTACTGATCTTGAGGCACAAACACGATGTAGTTTACATAACAAGATATCTGAGTTCTCAAGATAGAGTTGTACTTTCACCTGGAATTGCTGGCAGCTTGGCAGGAAAAGGAAAAATAGAAGGACAAAGATTGATATTCTTTCATGGTACTTTTTAAAGTGGGCGTAAAAGGTCATCTTTTGCTCCCTCCTTTCCTCCATCTTTGAGCCTGATGAAAACGCCTGGACTGTCTATGATGATAAAATTGTCTCATGTAACCTGAAAGCCACTGGATTCTTCGTAGGTCACCGGCTTTTGAAAGCTCCATCAAGAAGTTATCATAGGCATGGTATGGAAGTCTCAAATTCTTCTGTACAGCTTCCTTCAAACATGAGCAGGCCTCTTCTATCCTGCCATTTTCAAGGAGCCCTTTGATCAAAGTACAGTACGTGAATGCATCAGGCGAAGAAACCCCTGGTTTATTCATATCATGGAATATGTCGAAGGCCATATGCAGTTGACCCATCTCACAGAACATTTTTATCAACATGTTGTATGTATGAATACTTGGCAGGCAACCTACATCTGTTATTCTGTCAAAAAGTCTAAGGGCTTCATTTACATTTTTAAGGTTGCACAGCACTTTCATAAAGCAATTATAAGTAACAATGTCTGGAGGATATCCTTTGTCTCTCATTTCATCTAAAAGCTTAAAGGCTTCCTCAAGTTTTCCTGCACTGCAAAATCCTTCAATTATTTCAGTGTACGTCGGGACATCGGGAAGGCATCCACTATCTCTCATCTCACCAAGAAGCCCCAAGGCTTCTTCTATTCTTCCTAACTGGCTAAATGCAACAATCAGGATGCTGTAAGTCTTTGCAGTAGGTACAGACTGGGCGCACCCTTTTGCTTTCATAAAATTAAAAAATTTCAAGGCCTCTCCCACATGCCCATCCTTACATAATGCATCAAGCAAAGTATTGTAAGTGAAATTATCAGGATCATGACCCACATTAATCATTTCATTCAAAATCTCCATAGCCTTATACGAGTCCAGAACAGTGCACCATCCAAAGAAAAGAACAGAATAAGTCTTGTCATCCGGTTTAAATTTGACCCTCAACTTATCAAACAAGGCTTGGGCCTCGGAAACTAAATAGCACTTGCAAAGCGCATCCAGAAGCATGTTCAATGCATTGACTTCAGGATTGGCCTTGATCTTTCCTTTCTTCTTATTTGCAAATTTTCTGAGAGTTATAATATGTTTTTCTGTATAATCCCTCAGGACCTTGGCAAATGCCTCAAGGGGTAACCTAGGATTACTGCTTCTCTTCATTAGTTTTAACAAGTCACAAATAATTGCAAACTGCTTCGACTTGAACTTAGTACTAGAAAGTATATCAATCATCTCATTAAACGTGTGGGATTCATGCCTATAGCCATTTTGATGACTGGCCCATGTGAAAAACCTGAAGGCAACTTTTTCCTGAAACCGGAACCTCTCCAGAATTTTGTCAACTAGTTCTGTGGACATCTGAATACCGCATTTTTCTAGGTCAGACTCCATGTCCTTACCTGCATCCGAATTTTCAGATATTATCCTGCACACCTCATCCAAATCAGACAAGACTGCCACGCTGCTTTCTCCCTCCTGCGTTTGACAGAGGTTACCCACTCCGAACGGCTGTATTGCAGCATTGGTTGAAAATGCAGATAAATGAATAGTGGGGAAACGATTGTGGGTATGAGGTAAATAATAATGCAGAGATGCTATTGATTGAGTCCACGGAGGTACCAATGTTTTTAGCCCTGCAACCCCTATTGAGCCTAATGGGTGTCCTGTGGGTTTGGATCGAAGAGCCTTTAAGAGGTGCCACACAGTGGACAATTTACATTCAGCTGGAATTTTAAGAGCCATTTTTTCCTTTTAAACTGAGGCCTGATTGAAATCCAAATTATTTCTTTCCCGGATGCCTGGCGACCATCGTCTCATAGTATGCTGTTCTCTTTAATTTTGATTTTATCAGGATCGGTGGATGTTCGAATAGCAACGAATCCATTGTATTGTAACCTTTTCAGAACCCTTAATGCTCAAGCGAGCCTACCTATTCCATGCGTTTGCCATCCGATACATTCCAACTGCGCTCCGAACCATCGACTCCCTCTAAATTAGTACAACATGGACTCCCTTGATGTTCCGGAGCCCTAAATGGAGCTGGTTGCTCCACAAATTTTTTTTTTTTTTTTTTTAAATAGTCATATTAAATATCTATTAATAGTATTTACAATAACTAATTTAATTAAAATTTGAGGGAAAAAATTAAAATAGAAAGAAAATATTAAAAAAAGAGGGAAAGAAATTTATTAAAGTGGTATAGTATATTTGACATGTAGTCAAATTTATTGTTCTATTTTTCATGAGTAAGTAGTTCACATGAACCCATCTTTCATGAGAATGAATGGAACACTTAGTACTCATTGCATCTAGGTAATGCTCATAGGGATGAAGCATGCGCCTTCCTGAGAGGTCACCCATCCTAGTATCGCTCCAACTCAAGCGAGCTTAACTATGAAGTTTCCTCCAAGGTTAAGCCCACTTAGCTTACTACCCTATTTATAAAACTTTCATGAAGTGTTGTGTCGTGTTCTGCCCTATGAATCATTCATTATAGAGCCTCTTTAGCTCATCAATTTTTTCCACACCTTACCCCACGTTGCATCGTGAACTATTTGTATACACCTAAAATTGTCATGCACTTATAAGTAACGAATACTAATTTTTCTCTATTAATTAAATGATTCTTTAATTAATTAGTTAATTGTCTAGTTAACACCATTTCTTTCTAAATAAATTAATTGCTCCAATTTCTTAATCATTCATCATTTAATCAAATCCTCATGATATTAATTAAATAATCACATTATTTAATTAATTACAATTTTACCTTCAATTAAATAATCTTTATTATTTAATTAAATTCAATTTCCTCTTCCCATAATTTAAAGAATGATTTCAAATTATTTAATTGGCTAATTAATTCCTCTTGTTAAATTAATTTAATTCAGATCAAATCCATGCCCAAATTCAAACTCGCTAATTTTCCCTAATTTCATTTCATTTCACTTCCCTCTAATTTCATTTCTAAATTCTAATTTCGAAAATTGAAGATTTTGATTTTGTCTCAAAAACGCTAAATTCAAACTCCCTAAGTTGTTATCCATTCCCATGATTTTTCCTATTGCTCAATCAGTCTAGATTTTATGTAATCAATCAAATCCAAAAATCAATTCATTTATGGTTGTCACAATCATTATCAACTATCAAATCAATTCATTTATGGTTGTCACAATCATTTTCAACTATCGATCTATTATATTCCAGATCAATCTCAATCGTTCGTTCAAATTAGGAATTCTATATAGTCGAGCCTCTTCTTCATTTTCGAAGATCACAAATTGCGAATCATTTTCTTGAATCTTTAATCCATAATTATAGGTTAGCAACACTAAGAGCCATGTAATAACTACAAAGAGAAAAGAAGCGATGGAAGCTTCAAATGGGTGGTATTGGAGTTTGATTGTTTCATTTTGAATTCGTTTTACTAGTTTTCCTTTTGTTTTGATCATTGGTAGGCATGTTAGATTTTGTGAGTTTATTTGTTTTCGTCATGATATTGTGTACTCACATTGTTTGATCTCTTGCATACGATATTTCCCTACGACATTTTTGGTGAAACCATCATGAAACGTGCTTAGATGACTAATATGTTTTAGTTTTGCAGGTTTCAGTCGTATGACTTTATAGATTTTTCACAAAACATATAAAAAAATTTTGTAATTGAATTTATTTTTCCGCAATATCATGCACAATATTTTGTAATTGATTAATTAGTTTCACATTT
This sequence comes from Thuja plicata, assembly GCA_018584345.1. Classification (NCBI taxonomy): domain Eukaryota; kingdom Viridiplantae; phylum Streptophyta; class Pinopsida; order Cupressales; family Cupressaceae; genus Thuja; species Thuja plicata. Next base: position 1,452,247 of record MU223815.1, on the reverse strand, counting down.
AACTACATTATATTTCACAATTGCCAAATTTGTTTCACAATTGTAGGTTTTGGGCAATCTGTCAATTTGATTTTTTGTGCTCTGTCTGTATACAAATTCACTCATTTAAGTCCCAAAAATATGTGGGATTGTCTATTTCTACAATGCATTTATGTTTTCATTGCAGGATCGATGCCTAAAGCAGTGAAAGTGAAGAAAGTCACCATCAAGCACACACCTAAATATAGGAGGAAGAAAGGGGAACGACAAATCAAGCGTAGAGTGGAAGATGAAGAAGACTGTGAAAAAATACTGGAGAAAATACCCATGAATAGGTTTTATAACATTGTTACGGGTTATTGTGAAAGGTATAACATGGTTATCAATCTTAGCAACCTTTATTCAGATGATTTATAATTCTTAGACTTAGGATTTTCTTTGCTACTAATTCTTGATTTGTAGCATGTGGCATGGAGATAAGGGAAACACAAAGAAAAATAATCTTGGCTACTGACATAGTTTCTTGCAAGATCCTAAAGATGGTTGTCAAACATGTTTTTTATTTTGCTTTTTATTTGCAATAGATCAAATCACACTTGGTTTTTGGTGCCTAAAATTAACAATTCATTTTTTGTCTGCATTAGATTACATCACATTTCAATTCGGGCTTAACAATTAACCTTATATTTAGTGTGTCTAGTCTGCTTGCATGATTTGTGTTAGAACCTTTTTTAATTTTTATTAGAGAGGCCTACTTTCATCGTGCCTCAAGGAACAACCTTAAAGCGATAACTCCCTCAGATGGTTATATAAATAGAATAGTTGCTAAAGTTTGGTTCTATAATCAAGCTTTCTTGGGCTCGGTGTGTCAGTGGTAGCCAAGGTCTAGTGAATGTGCCTAAGTCACTAGAGTAGTTGATTAGAGACTTAAGTGTCTCACCCTTGAATCATGTAAGGTTTAGTGCCATCTATCTTACTAAACACCTTAGTTTAGAAACCCACATTTTCTTTGTCCAAACATTACAATATTCTTAGTGCAAGGGAAGAGAATAATTTTCTCGCAAGACACTCACCATAAGGTTCCGATGAGGTTGACTCAATATAGGAGAAATATTCTTTGATCAAACTCTGGCAAAAGGGAAAAACACTGGGCTCACCCTAGGGTGTGACAAGGTTGTTAGAGCTAAAGGAGATTCTAAACTATGGGTTGAGATATTTTAATGAAACCTTGTCCTTAGGCAAAAATCTATCTAAATGTGTTTTTGCGTATGACTAGACCAGTGAAAATCTTGGGATTTAGAAAGGTCCTTGAGCGTACACAAAATGCAATAGCCTAGATTTGATCAGTAGCCTACTATTTTCTCTATTTTCTAAATGTTTTTGTCAATTGTCAAAACATTGCAAATTGTCAATTGTCTGTGCACAACTCCTAACACTTAGAATTTTACAACTACAAAATTTATCACATAATTGTGATTCTTTTTGCGCAAAACTAGTAAATATTCTTTCGCAGTTGACAAATTCATTCCACAAACACTAGTACTATTTTTTACAATTGCTCAATTAGTTTCACAGTTTCCTATTATCAACAAATAATTGCATATTAAGACTAATATGCAATATTTCAGGTTAAAAACTTCAATCCAAAACATCTACATTCATTATACATGTCTCGCATTGAAATCTTTTCATTTAGAGAATTTCATTAGGTTCATACTTAGGAGTCACATTTAGAGTCACTGAAACACTAGAAGAATTTGCTATCTATAAAGGATGTCAAGAATGAAAGTAGAGAAAAGAATCATTCAAAGCTAAAGACTATTCATCTACTGGTTTATAGGATCCAATGCACACCAATTTGTGTGGTCCTACTAGATCAAGGATTTTACAAGGTGAGAGGTACTTCGTGCTCTTTATTGATGATCATTCAAGATTTACTTGGGTTGCATTCCTCAGAGAAAAGTCAGAAGCATTTGAAAAATTCAAGATTTTAAAGTTAGAATTGAGAATGAATGTGGTAGGAAAATTAAATGTTTAAGTTCTGATAAAGGAGGAGAATTTACATCTGATGAGTTTGAGAAGTACTATGAGAAACATGAAATAAAGTGTTCGGATTAATGGGAAGTAGTACTGAGAGGGGAGGGGTGAATCAGTACCTCTAAAACTTTTAACACTTTTCACCTTTCATATTTAGTAATCAAACTTTACTGTATTACCGACCATATCTGATGTTCTTTCTTATGCATGTAGCATTGATTCATAATCTTAATTGCATGCAACATACATAGAAACATTCATGAAATTAATAGACACATAACACAAGATATGATATCGCAAAAAACTCTTGTTAGGAAGTAAAAACTGCTGTGGGGATGGCACCCACAAAACTTCAGTATCTGCAGAATGGAAGGGAGTCGGTAAAGGCTTACAATTGATCACTTCTAATGATCTACCCTTTTAGGAGTATTAATGTGGAGACATGTTAGGATCTACTCTGTTAAGAGCTTTTAGCAACACTAATGAAGTGTGCACTCGGTTAAGAGATTTACAATAGGACTGTTAAGTCCACTTTCCTTGAAAGGATTTCTTAAGTGTACCCCACTTGTTAGAATGTGTACAATATGTTTGACATGACTGTACACAATCTATAATTGCTGATTACAAATCCATTAAAGCTCACAGTATATTAATATCACCTATAGTGATTGATTAATACCTTTTCCTGCTCGTCAGTAGCCTTTGTTTTGTTCTTGACAACTGATTTGTTCTTTGTCTGTGTTGTTGCATGAATTCTCTTGTCTGATCCTTAGATGCTCTTAGTAGCTACAATCATCATCAAACAACATGTTCATAATTGATTGAGCATCTATTTATACAAGTATTTGACCTATTTTAGAATCACACATTATAATGTTAACTCTAGATCCAAGGTATACAACTTGACCTTGATCCTTTAGTTTGCATGTTTTAAATCAGTTAAACTAATAAAAACAATAATAAATACATCGCTTTCTCCACACTTAATGGATTTAAAACAAATCAAGAAGCTAAATATAAAACTTCAGTGATTTATCTGACGTGGAAAGTCAGATCCACTTTTTGCGGGATGTAACTGACTGTCGGTTCTTGATCGTTGGTGTGAACTGAAAGTTTGTCGGTGTTCCTTCTTTGAATTGATTGTCAAATTCCCTTCATCTATTGGGTTCCACTCTTGAGTGTATCGTCGGGTTGCACTGTTGGTTACTCATCGGGTTCTTTTGTCCTTTTTGTCATCAGGTAACACTGAATAGTGTTTGTCGGGATGCTTTGTACTTGGCAGTATCGATAACCTTGGCGTCGGGTAGTGTTGTGCCCTGTCTATCGGTGTAGTATAAACCGATGGTGTTTATCATGTTTTTCTTGCATATACTAATGGCAAAATATAATGTCTTCAATCTCCCCCTTTGACATTAGTATGAAAAACTGATATGTGCATAATACTAAAGTGTTTATTATGTACACCATGTATATATCCTTTTCATTATATGACTCCCCCTAACTGTATGCATCAGTATAGTATAAGTATATGTACTTGTATACTTTCCTTTGTACTATACATTCCCCTTTTTATTCTTTCCTCTTTCAAATGACTGAATTTACATATTATTTCTTCCTTTTATTTCCCCCTTTTATTGATTGATTGTACATATCATTTCCCCCTTTTTTGATAATCATGACAAAAATGTACAACTTATAAGTTGTCAAAAATGTGTAACTTACAATGTGTCAAGAATGTGGGAGTGAATGTTCTTGATATCCTCAATCAATTTCTGCCATTTTTCTTTGAGGAGTTCTAATGCCATGTGCTCTAGCTCAATTCGAGCATGAATATCATAAATGCTATCTAGGATAGACATTTTGGGGTGGCAATAAGTGCTCTTGCCTCTGTCATATGTTGTTTCAATAATGTGAGAGTTGGTAAGTGTTGAGCTTGAAGCTCATTCACCTCAAATCTGAACTTGGTTTCTGCAATTTGTATATCTTGTCTCAGCTTCCTAGCTTGCTTGAGCTGTTCATTGTGCAATTTTATTGCCTCTTCACTGTTGGTGATACCTTGTGCACTTGCTTGAAGATCAACATCAATCTGTGCTATCTTGTCGGTATACTCCTTTGTGAGTTGATCTAACATGCATAATTATATCAAGGTTATAGCATCTGAAATTATTGGGTCTACTGCGCTTACCAGTTCAGATAGCTTCACCTTTTGTAGTGCCACTTCTTGGCTTATCTTCTCAGCTAACTTGAATTCATACTTCTTTTCAAGTCTAGCTTTCATAGCCTTCTCAACATCTATATTTTGAGATGTGATTGCATTGGTGAGAACAACTAATTGATCAAGCATGGGGGCTATTTGATCAACATTTGTATCGGGTACAATTTGCTGAAGGATTCCTCGTGCAACTTCAAGTACCTTTGCTTCATTGGTGGCTTTTCTCAACTTATCCTGCATGGCTTTCCTTTCACAAAGTCTTGCATACTTTGTCAATTCAGTAGGATCCAATGTTCTAGGATCACATACTAGAATCTCAATTATTTCATCCAGAGTGACTGGATTCTTATTCTTGCTTTTCTTCTTCCTTGAGATTTGAGTAGAGGCAGATGTATGAAATACCATTGCAATTTCATTTATTTTCTCTAAGGCACTTGTGAAGGCTTTGAAGATGAAACCTCTTGTGCCTTCTGCTCAGGGTTCGCATGTCGGTTAGGTGAAGATGTCTCTCCATCAACCTTAGGTGGTCTAGCAGATTTCTCTTCTGTTTTCTTTTGAGAATCATTTGTCTTTTCCTCTTCACTCTTTTTCTTTCTACTTGTCCTCTTCTACTCGTTGTTCTTCTTCTTTATTCTGATCAATAGACTTGTCTTTTTGATCATCGGTTGCAGTTTGATCTGCAATTGTATCCTTTGATTCATCTGTGGTATCCTTTGTCTTTGCATCACCCTTGTCTTCAGGTATGCTTGTATGTGTTGTATTTGACTCTTCATTTCCTTCTAGCAGATTGATGGCCTTCATCAATACTGGCATGTTATTCTATGTTCCCACTTGTGTTGCATCTAGAATTGTGTCCTGCCCATCGCTTTGATCCTATTGAGTAGTGACATCTTCATCTTTCTCTATTTGATCAGTAGGGTCTAGTCCTGTGATATCAATAATGGAAGTGTCTGGCCATATCTCATCAACAACATCCATGTTCTTATTTCCTTGTGTCTCCAATTCTTGTTTTTTGTTTTGATTCTTAAGAGATATGAAAATGACATCATCTTCTTTCTGTGGATCTTTATCAGAATCATAGTGTGTGATGTCTTGAATGTCAAGATCATCCATGACTTTGTCTAAGTCTATTGGCTCAGTATTATCCACATTATCCAAAGCAATGTGCTTAGGACTTGCTTTATCTTTCTACTCCTCTTCATGAGGTGTGTCGGTGAGAAGTAATTGATTCTCACAACTTGTTGATTCTACAGGTAGATCTAGGATTTGTCTCCATTTAGCATATGTCATGTTGTCTAGCTCTATAAATTTATCCTGCAGTACCTTGTAAGCTCTTATCTTTGCCACAAATTTATTAGAGTGCTTTTTCATTATCTCTTTTATCTCTTCCATTTTTTATTCGGGAGGCATGAGTGTGACAAGTACCCTCTCCCTTGCTTCCTTTTCTGTGTGCAAAGCATAAGACCATTGTTTTGAAATTTTGTCACCCAGTTCTTTGGGTATTTTGTTAATAAACTCAACTGGTACATATTTGTACTTGACCATTGCCCTGATTATTGCATCTTGTATTTTATGTTGGTTCTCTGGCTCCATTTTTTACCACTGTCTGATTTTCCTATCAGTCATTGTACCGGTTGTAGCAATTGAATCAGCAATTTCATCCATTGTTCTAAGGGCTGAGCTTTTCTTCTCTACATTAGGCTCATCCTCTTTTGAATCTTCTATGGCAGCTTTGGTCCTGACCAGTCTTTTCCTCCTTTTGGTAGGTGTTTGTTTTTTTGTTTGCTTCTTTGTTTGCTGATTCCTCTTATAGGTCCTCACTTGACCTTTCTTGAGAGGTGTAGTGGCTTTTATAGTTTGACTTCTTGTTCTCTGAGCCGATGTGGTTCTTGCTTTCTTGGTAGGAGGTGGAGGTGTGTTACATCTAGTGGCCTCAGGATCTAATTCTTTCTCATGTTACTCTTCACCGATGGTACCCTATTCGTCAGTTTCCTCTGTTTGTTCTTTCTCCTCCTCATTAACCAACATCATCTTTTCAAGATTCTTCACCATCTTGTTTTTCTTGTTGACAATCTTCTTGATTACTAGGCATGTTTTTATCTTGGACTTGGCCTCTTCATATGTCCCAAATCTTGGTTGCTTTTTGTCAAGTGGTTCATTGAACAATGCATCAATTGCATTTGTTCCTTGATCTATGTTAATCTCATAGTCAAGAGGTGCTAACCAGGTTGTCCTTGGTACAACTGGTTTAATGCGAGTGAAATCTGAATCCACCATGAAACATATTTCATCCCTATGTTTTTCAATAAGCTGTTCAGGGATCCTCACTCTTTCCATCATCTTTTCCTTGAAGTCAAGGAAGTATTCAGTCATCACTGAATCAAATTTATCACCTAGTGACTTGATAAGGTCACTAATCTGCAATGTGACTTTCTTGGTAGTGTCCCACTTTACTTTGCCAACTAAAGGAAAGTGTTCTTGAAAATAAAAGAATATACACATGATAAGTGAGCCGAACTTACATGTGTTTGTCTTTGCGGACCTGATTGTTGTCATATTCTCATCAAGTTGCTTCAACGGGATCTCACATAGATCCATCTGTATTCCCTTTGTTACTATCTTGTAAGTTGTGCTTACTGCTATTGATGCTATGTTGTTTAGCCTGCTTGCTTGGAAGATTTTGTAACCTATCACACATGTACCGAACCTCAGTTCCTCGTCGGTGATGGTGTTCACCTTGAGTCCTTTGTTTTTTATTAAGGTAACAACATGTTTTGAAGGGGCCCCAAAACCCTGTACAAAAGGTTACAAAAGATAAACAACAAAGCACTCTTAAAAGGAACAAAACAAGAACACAACGAGGGTTTTACAACAGGCTCCCACAACCTAGAAATAATTAAAGTTCCAGAAAAGGGAATCTGGAACCCCAACAAGAAAAAACGATGCTAAAAAAAAGAATAAAATAATTAAGTCCTACAACCCTTAAGCTTCCAACAGACAACACCAATAATAACTTCTAGCTAAGGACCAGCTGCCAGCAAAGAAAAGCTCAAGAAAGACCTTACCCTTGCAAGATCAACACAGGGCAATCAAGATTTACATTTTAGCCCTCCCTTTTGAGATCATAAATTCATATCAAAAGAAGGCATGGATGATTTTACTTTCTTTCCTTTAACTGTTGTCCATCCATCCTCCACCTTCATAGCATCATTCTGCCAAGCCAAAGAGTTACCTACAGACATCTGAGAAATCAGGCTGGCCACACCAACATCCACAAGAGGAATAGGGATAGTGACACCACCATTCCCCAAAACCCCCGCTGGAGAAATAGTAGAAACCACTGCACCATCAGGCTAAATAGTTGAAGCAGATACAACCTCAACAGTCCTGTCATGGACAACAACAACATCCAGAGGGAAAGCACCACTTGTCTGAACCTCTGAAGTAGTTTTCATGATCATTATGAGAGGAGCAAGTAGCCAAACCCCCATCCAAATATTTATGAATCGTGCAATGGTGGTCAGCAGCCCCCAACCACCAAGAAGGTGATTTCTTTGATTTAACCTTATCAGATAAACACCGAGCAGCAAGATGACCAGTCATGTGGCACTTCCTGCATCTGAACGGGATTCCCTCATAATCTAAATTATGAATCCAAGAACCCACATGGGATTCCAGAGTAATCTTCTCAGGAAGGCCCTTAGAGAAATCAACCTCCACTAAGATACAAACATAGGCTAGATGAAACAAGTCAGAGGTAACCAAGTCAACCATCTGGAAATATCCAATGGCCTCCCCTATCTCTTCTAGAACAAAATCTAGCCACAGATGAAGGGGAAGATTTGAAAGCCTCACCCATAATGGAATTTTATTCAAAGTCTCAGTGAGAGGATCAAAATCCTGATGCCAAGGTTTGGCCATCAAAGGAAAACGCTCCTCCCAAGAGAAACAACTATCACACAAGATAGCTTTCCTATCTTCAGCATTTTCAAACTTAGCTATAAAAAAACCCCTTATCATAGGGTAAATTTGAACGGTATCCATTAGGATGGGTTCCCAATGTTTAGAAATCCAAGCATGCAAGTTTGATAGTGAGGGCCAATAACCTCTAAATCTAAAGATTGCAGCATTTTCTAAAAAATCCTTAGTATTTTTCACAATCTCATCAACTGTATCAGAATCCAGTTTTAGCCTAAGAGGAGCACTTACAGTGACGAGCTTAACAGAAGGAGACTAGAAATAGAGGCTCCCACTCCCCAGAGCTAAGAAAAAAGAACCATTAATGTTTGCTTCAAATACAGCAATGTCTACATAAGAAGCAGATCCAGCATGCCCCAAAAACCCCTACGTAGCAAAAGGCACCGGTTGCACCCCCAGACAAACAAAACCTCCACCATTCGTAGACGCCCCAGGGTGGGAGACACCAGAATGCGGTAGTCGGGGGGCAGCAGCAGCTTCGATGGCTAGAGAAGCAACCTCTGTACTCCCAGCAGTACCCAACACCGTAGAAGAAAGGTCGCAGGAGGGTCGACTAGTAGCATTTGCATTGGCAGCAGGAGCCCTAGACGCTGCAAGAGGAAATGCGATGGAAGGCATTGCGAGAGCTATTTTCATCGCGGGAGTTTACACAACATTGGTGAGTTTTTCAACTTCTGGCCGAGAGGGATGCTTGTGTGCCTTAGGTTTGTTGGTAATGGGGTAACCAATTATGACATGTAACACATCCTTTGTGATCTTCTTAGGTTCATCCAACCATAACTTCTGGTTGTGCATTATTCTCATAACTAACCTAATCCAGTCAGTTTTGAAAACCCTCAGGAAATATAGGGAATTTGTTATCCCTTTTACCTGTAAGTGTTTATGCTCTTCCTTCAGGTTCCCTTGTGTATCACACAACTTCTTGTAAGCTTGATCTATCTCCAGATCACCTATCTCAGCTATCTTGCAGTGAATGTAGGACCTTACGTCTTCTATCAACAAAACCCTAGGTGGAATTTTTGAAAATGCGCCAGATTCATCGGGTTGCGATGCAATCTCTGGGAATATCTTGTACTTAGGCTCCACACAGGTGCTGTTCTTTATCAACTTAATGACATTTTTCTTATCATTATTCAATTTTACTATTCTTGAAGTGGTTTCCATCGTGTTTCAAATTTAGGGCTTTTTCAAAAATAACAACAGAGTTCTTTGGTGCGCTCGGTACTTACTTCGATTAGTGTAACTGGTGAGTGAATGGTTTGGAGTGCGTTGGATCAAGTCGAGGTCGCTCTGCTATCTTCTCTCTTATCGCTCTATTTTTTCTCTGCTCAATTTGCTCAAATCGTGTGTGCAGAATGAAGTGCTTCCGTCGAGTATTTATAGACTTTTGCCCTAAGTTTGTCATAAATGCTCAACAACTCATCGGGTCATGAAAATGGAGTTCATCGGGAAGACTCTCAAATAACATTCTCAGTGTTAACAAGATGCTCGGGATGGCTGTTAAGATTGTTTCTTTCATCGATGAATATCAATGTTGTGTCAAGACAACTTTGTGACTTTGCTTCCTTACCGACAGGTGTCAAGTTACATTAGCAACTTATCCCTTTTATGTGTTGACCGACAATTCTCAGTAAGTGTAGACAAATCATCCTTGTATGTTCACCGATGATTTTTGGTATGTTTTTACCGGCAGGGTTGATTCCTCATAATTGTAACAAGTAACATAATATGCATCTTTATTCATGCATATTTTGACTATCTATCAATTTTTATAATGGAACTGATGCAAAATATGACTTGGTGTAGTGTAGTTCCATACTTACTTGTTCATCTTTAGGTGGGGGTGGTGATGTCACCAGATCCATGGGATGAGGTGTCACCTACTACATTGCTTGGTCCTACTTCTTCAATGGTTGAAGCTTTCCTCCACATTTGCTTTCTCATTTTCTTGATGTCTTCAATGGTGTTACCATTTACAAAAGTGGTGGTTTCTGTTATTCGGTCTCTGTAGTCCTTCTTTAAATGTCCAACCTTATGGTAGTGAAAACATGCCATTCCCAGGTTGGTCTAGCCTCTAGACCTTTTGGTCCATGTTCTCATGCAGTTTGTAGCTATGTGACCATATCTACCACATGTTGTGCAGTTTATCCATGTATTGTAGTCCCAAACATATGAATTACCTACTCTTCTCGGTTTGTATGCATTTTCTTCATTTTTGGGCTTCCATGCTTCAATTCTCTTCTTCCTACATTCAAGATATGTGTGCCCATGCATTTTTAAGGTGGGACAATACTTGTCCATATAGGTTTCCTTCTTTGGTTCTTTCACCTTTGATTTACATTCATGTGCTTTATGTCCTTTCTTGCTACAATTATAACAATGTCCTGTGAATGTAAATGTGGATTTAGGAATACCTTTTTCTTTGCTCCTGCAGATATTTGAGATGTGTTCTTTCTTTCCACAATGATTGCATGTCGGCTTCCTTGGTTTAGGATTGGTGTAGGCATCTTTTAGATCAGCTTCATTTGATGACTGTCCATGCTCCATGTACCCTAGTCCAATGTTGGTGTTGGGTCTTCTTTGTGCATTCAAGAGTTCATCCATCCTTTTTGTACTCTCTTCAGCTCTCTTAATCATGTCATTATGTTGTTGTAGAATTATAGCCTCATGCTTTAGTTTTTCATTCTCTTCTCTTAGTTCACTGATAATCTGTATTCTGACAATGAGTTCCACATTCATTTTGTTTGCTTCTTGACTCATAAGAATAATCTGATTAGTTACCTCATGGTGATTCTTTGTAAGTATTTGTATCTCAGACTCCTTTTCTTGTAGCTTGTTTGTGATCTCTTTTATGTCATCAATAGCTAGAGTTCTTTCCTGTTCAGCTTTCCTTGCATGGTTCATGACATCAGTCATTCTTACTATTTGTGTCTCTTGACCGATTTGCAGAGATTTGGCTTGTCCAGCCAGATGTAGATTGATCTCAGTTAGGCTTGTGATGCTTTCTTCTGATGTATATGATGCCTTGCTTGTATTTGATCCTGAAGACTCAAAGAAATTTGGAATCTCTTCCTCAAGATAATCTGTCTCATTATAGTGAGATGCCATATTCTTTCTTTCATCAAGAAACTATCTCATACTAATTCTAGCTTCTTTATATTGTTCATAGGAAAATTTGAATTTCAAGCTTTTTATTCTCAATATTTTTATCAAGTCTTTACTTCTCCACTGTATGATCTTTTCTCTTAATCCTTTAAGCTTTCCAAGAAGAGACTTAGCTCTGATACCTGGGATTAATGGGAAGTAGTACTGAGAGGGGAGGGATGAATCAATACCTCTAAAACTTTTAACACTTTTCATCTTTCATCTTTAGTAATCAAACTTTACTGTATTACCAACCTTATCTGATGTTCTTTCTTATGCATGTAATATTAATTCATAATCTTAATTGTATGCAACATTCATAGAAACATTCATGAAAGTAATATACACATAACACAAGATATGATATCGTAGAAAACTCCTATTAGGAGGTAAAAACTGCGGTGGGGATGACACCCACAAAACTTCACTATCCGCAGAATGGAAGGGAGCCAGTAAAGGCTTACAATTGATCACTTCTGATGATTTACCCTACTAGGAGTATTAATGTGGAGCCCTATTAGGATCTACTCTGTTAAGATATTTTAGCAACACTAATGAAGTGTGCACTCGGTTAAGAGATTTACAATAGGACTGTTAAGTCCACCTTCCTTGAAAGGATTTCTTAAGTGTACCCCACTTGTTAGAATGTGTACAATATCTTTGACCTGACTGTATGCAATCTATAATTGCTGATTACAAATCCATTAAAGCTCACAATATATGAATATCACCTATAGTGATTGATTAATACCTTTTCCTGCTCGTCGGTAGCCTTTGTTCTGTTCTTGACAACTGATTTGTTCTTTGTCTGTGTTGTTGCATGAATTCTCTTGTCTGATCCTTAGATGCTCTTAGTGGATACAATCATCATCAAACAACATGTTCATAATTGATTGAGCATCTATTTATACAAGTATTTGACCTATTTTAGAATCACGTGTTATAATGTTAACTCTAGATCCAAGGTATACAACTTGACCTTGATCCTTTAGTTTGCATGTTTTAAATTAGTTAAACTGATAAAAACAATAATAAATACATTTCTTTCTCCACACATAATGGATTTAAAACAAATCAAGAAGCTAAATATAAAAATTCAGTGATTTATCTGACGTGGAAAGTCAGATCCACTTTTTGTGGGATGTAACTAACTGTCAGTTCTTGATCATCGGTGTGAATTGAAAGTCTATCGGTGTTCCTTCTTTGAACTAATTTCCAGGTTCCCTTCATCTATTGGGTTCCACTCTTGATTGTATTGTTGGGTTGCACTGCTGGTTACTCGTCAAGTTCCTTTGTCCTTTTTGTCATTGGGTAACACTGAATAGTGTTTGTCGGGATGCTTTGTACTTGGTAGTATCGGTAACCTTGGCATTAGGTAGTGTTGTGCTCTGTCTATCGGTGTAGTATAAACTGATGGTGTTTATCATCTTTTTCCTTGCATATACTAATGGAAAAATGTAATGTCTTCATAAAGAGACAATTTTCAGTAGCTAGAACACTACAACAGAATGGTGTAGTGGAAAGAATGAATCAAACAATACAAGAAGCAACAAGGACAATAATAAAGGAAGCAAGTTTATTGGAGGTTTACTAGAGAGAAGTAGTACACACAGCTATGTACACCCTAAACAGAGTACTTTACCAAAATAAATATGGCAAGACATCATATGCGTTATGGTATGAAAGAACACCTATAGTAAAGTATTTCAAGATTTTTGGAAGCAGATGCTACATTCAGAAGGATGAAGACAACCTTGGCAAATTTGAGAGCAACAGATTAAGGTATATTTTTGGGATATTTTACAAGGAGTAAAGTGTACCCATGTTACAACAAGAGGCTAAATAAGACCATTGAAAGCGCAAACGTGAAGGTTGATGAAGATTCTTAGAAGACTCCTGAGAAGCACATTGAATAGGAGTCTAATACAAAGGACAAAGGAAGGGGAGAAAAGAAAGATGAAGAAGAGACAAGACATGAATCAACATATACAACTAAGACACCAAGGTATGTACAAATAAATCACTCTAAGAATCAGATTACTAGTGATGAGAATAGAGGAGTTGTTACTAGAAGTATACAACCACAAGATAAAGTTATGTTATGTTTACTTTCAGAAATTGAGCCTAAATCTATAGAAGAAGAATGTAATGATTAGATTCGAGTAAACTAAATGAGGGAAGAACTTGACTAGATTGAAAAGAATCAAACTTGGGAACTTGTACCCAAATCAGTTGATAAGAATGTTATTGGTACAAAAGGGGTTTACTAAAACAAGATGGATGAAAAAGTTAAAGTAATAAGGAACAAGGCAACATTAGTATGAAAATATTACACTCAGATTGAGGGTATTGATTTCTATGAGACTTATTCCCATTCCAAATGGAGGTGATCTAGATATTCTTGGCATTTGCAATTCATAAGTATTTCAAAGTTTATTAAATGGATGTTAAATCAACATTTTTGAATAGAGAACTGAAAGAAGAAGTTTACATTGAACAACTGGAAGGATTCATATCAGAAGAGAAACCAGATGAAGTGTGTAGATTTAAGAAGGCATTGTATGGACTGGAGCAAGCACCGAGAGCCTGAGATGGAAGATTAGATAGATATCTGATTGAGAAAGGATTTCAGAAAGGTTCTACAAACAGTAACTTGTATTATAAGATTTATCCAGATCAGATCCAGATTGTTATTGTTTATGTTGATGACATTATTTTTGGAGGAAAGGATGACTTGTTCAGGAAGTTTGCAGAGAAGATGTAGAAGGAGTTTTAGATATCCATGATTGGTGAGTTAAATTTCTTTCTTAGATTGCAGGTAAATCAAAACAATAAAGGAATTTTCATTTCACAATCCAAGTATGTCAAGTAATTGTTGAAAAAGTTTGGTTTGAAGAATTCTAAATCGATATGTACCCCTATTTTTATCAGCTATAAGTTGACTAGGGAAGATGATTAATCAAAAGCATATACGAGTAAGTATAGATCAACGACTGGAAGATTATTGTACCTAACTGCTACTAGACCATATATCATGTATGTAGTATGTTTGGAAGCCACGTTTTAGCAAGAACTAAAAGAATTACATGTTATGTTGGTAAAGAGGATTTTCATATATTTGAAGGGAACAAAAGAGTTTGTTTTATGGTATCCAAAAGGTTTAGATTTCACTTTGACATCTTACAGTAATGTAGACTAGTTAGGTTGTGTGGATAACTAGAGAAGTACTATTGGTGGAGCTTATTTTCTTGGCTCTTTATTGGTTTCTTGGTCAAGCAAGAAACAAGATTTTGTAATGTTATCAGTTGTTGAATAAGAATACATTGCAATATCCTCATGTTATACTTAGGTATTGTGGATGAAATAGGCTTTGAAAGATATTGGTATAACTTTTGATGAACTAATTTCTATAACGTGTGACAATACTAGTGCTATAAACATTTCAAATAATTCAGTACAACATTCCAGAACAAAACATATATCTATCAGGTATCATTTCTTGAGAGAGAATGTCTTAGAGAAGGAAGTGAAGGTTGAGTATGTGCCCACAAAGGAGTGGATAACATAAATATTTATGAAACCTTTATGCAAGGATATTTTGAGTATCTCACGGGGAAGCTGGGCATTCTGCCCCTTCCTAATGCTCATTAGATGCACTTGTGTGTGCATTGGTCCAGTAAATTGCATTCTTATTATTTTCTAGATCAATGCTTGGGGGATCCCTCTCATGAGGACTAGAGTGAGTTAGTAAGGGGGAGTTTGGCCATTTGTCATTATTGTCAAAGGAGGGGAAGAACAAGAGAAGAATAGTTGGAGAACTTTGATGTTGATATCAATAGTTGGAGAACTTTGATGTTGATATCTTTTGATAGAGAATTGTTTATTTTGTTATTGATGAATGTTGACATCAATGAAAAAGTGGGACATTGTTCTAATTTAAATTTGATGATATTCATTTTTTTGTCATTAATGGTTGTCATTGATGCAGGAGCATCCTGGGTGTAAGGGCAATCTTGCATCACCCAAAAATATGTGTTTTTCTATTCAATAAGGGCTATTTTGTACAAAAGTGCTATTTTTGGAAACTTGCTATTTTTAGTAAGTTGGTCATTTGAACTCAGAATGTTCTAATTTTCCAGGTGAAGGTTCATCTTAGTCATATAAGAATGCCAGTTGAATTTCATTGCCAGATCATCTGTATTGGCGAAGTTATTAA
>MU223815.1:1394433-1412632 GCA_018584345.1 Thuja plicata | reverse complement strand
TATTAAATCTTTTAATTAAATAAGATGAATTTTATTTAATTAAAAGGGAGATTAAACCTTTTAATTAAAAAATGATCAAACCTTAGGAAATATTGAAATAATTGAATAATTAAATTAATTACAATTTTATTAAGGAAATTGATTTGAATTGAAAATGTTGCAAAGCATTGATTCAAAAATTTGATAAAATGATAAAATGATAAATGGGGCCCAAAGTCTAGGCGACCATTTTGGGGTGCATACACATTGCAGTCCCAAAATATAGGCTTCTCTATAGTTCACTTGTCTACTATAATCTCATGCAAAGAAGAGTCACAAAGCCACATGAGGTGAAATTTGAAAGATGGAGTTTTCAAGTCCTGAAGAGAGTAGCAAAAATTTGATCAGTTAATGATCCAAGCCCTTACAATAGAGGATATATTAACGTATATTATAACTATCTCTAATATTGAAGTTAGACACAAAAAATATATCTAACCTCTTAGAGATAGTATCATGGCCCAACCTCCAATTATTACAAGTGAAAAATTTAGTAGATGGTCTTATGTCCACCAAGTTCAAAAAATCTAAATTATCCCTCAAGATCTTAGAAGAATGCTTAAGCTTGGAAACACCCCACCTTTTTTTCATTCACACTTAAAAAAACATTGAAGTCTTTAGCCATGATCCAAGGATGATAGGGAATAAGGGATATAAAAATATTGACGTGAGGCCATTGAAAAGACTTCTCATAAGATTAGTTGGTGCATACTGTTAGAATAACCAAGAGGGGGGGAGGTGAATTAGTTGGTTCTCAATTATCCTACAGTCCCAAGTTCTCCCATATGTATATAAAAACAATTTCAAACATATAATTCAACTCGATGAAATGTATACTATAATCTCAAACTTTGGTCATATATCGAGTAGCAATAAATCAATACTATGACTACCGGTCAATGCAGATAAAGTACTGTGTAAAGAAAAATAACAATCCACAAAAATCATACACATTGACACAGATTTTTAACATGGAAACCCTACTAAGGGAAAAACCACCTTGGACTAGTAACCCAAAATATTTCACTCTTCTGATGTGAGCTCGGTTAAGAGCCAACCTTGTTAAAGGTTACAATGCACACTGTTAAATGTGACCTGGTTAGAGGATTTAAAACTAACAGTTCTGGACCAATCATTCACTATGGGGTCAACAAGAAAACACTCAACATTTATTATAATGTCATAATAAAGACTTTCACGCCATACTCAGTTAAGAGATTTATCTATAACAATGGTTAAACTGATGCAGTAATGATCTAATTCAAATACAACTCTATTTACAGATTTTTAGATCTATGCTAAGTACATAATACCTTTGATCAATTTGTTCACTTCATTTCATCTGATTCTTCATACTTTGTTATGCTCGGTTAATGCTCTTTCCTTTGTTGCTCGGTGATGTCTACATAAAATGCTTGGTTCTTTCTTTAACCAGTTGATCAGTCATGTATAAACTTTGCATGTGTGCGCATTATAGAATTATGTGATTCATAATGAATCTCTTATCTCTTATATAGACATCATAGCTCATTTAATTTCCATCCTTTATATTTTACCACTTAATCTCCATCATTGGTTTTTCCGCTTAAACCTGCCTCGGTAGTTGTGTTAAAAACATGTTTCAATCTTCATTGTCTGATATTCCTTGAATTTTCATAACCATTTGATCATCATAACAAACATTACCTTTTACCTTGGAATCATCAATTGATAGCTCATCATTCTAGTCGGCCTCATTTTGATTAAATATCCCAATCAATACCGTGATGTGTCAGTGATCCCTAGCTCAGTTATCACTATGCTCGGTATACACTGTATTTAATTGGTGTTTAATGTTAGTCGGTGTTTACATAACTCTTCAATTACCGACCACATAAACTTTGTTTTTTCTAGATCTTCAATCCATAATAGATTTTTTTTTACCATAATGATACTCAAATAAGTTGACATCAATGACAATACATTAACTGATTAATGTCTATCATCGTATCTGTAACTCGGTTCACTATCAACAAAATGACTTCAAATATACAATCAGTTGTAGTTCATCAATCTCTCCCTTTGGCATTGATGGCAACACAATATGAAATATGTAATATAAAAATTCCATAGAATACTAAACTTTTGTTCTACAACTGTAGCTCTCCCTAGCTTGAATATATAAAATCTTTCAGCATTGAAAACTCACCATGTAGAATTGACTCTTATGTTCTTGAATCTCTCTGTAGATAAATATGTCATTTCTCTCCCTTTCTCTATAGAATATTATCTCCCTTTAATGGATAGATATTTCATTGATCATTCTCTCCCTTTGACAACAATACCAAAAAGAAAATATGTAACTCTCCATTAGCCAAAAAAAGTATCGCTAGTTTTCTGTGCAGTAGAATAAGTACCTTGCAGTGTACTGATATGTCTATGTCAGTCCAGTTCAGCTTTTCCATCAACATGATTGATATTCTGATTACATGTAGGTTGATGAAACCTCCTAGTCATCTTCATGACTGATAGATAAGGAACAAACCCCTAGTCTACCCCTCAAGTACTCAAATGTATCCTTTGGTAAGGGTTTAGTGAATATGTATGCAAGTTGTTCTTTTGATTGTACATATTCCAGTATAAATTGTTTCTCATGTACTTGTTCCCTCAAATAGTGATATTTGATAGATATATGCTTTGTCTTTGCATGCATCACAGGTTTCTTTGAAATATTTATTGCAATAGTATTATCACAATAAATTATCACTAGGTAAGTGATCTCTTCATTCATACCTTTCAAAAGTTGTTTTATCCATGCAATGTTCAAACAATTTGTAGCAGTAGAAACATATTTTGCTTCTGCAGTTGACTGAGATATGCATCCTTGCTTTTTACTTATCCAAGCAACTAATCTTTCTCCTATAAAGAATGCTCCACTAGTAGTGCTCTTTTCATCATCAATGTTCCCAGCCTAATCAACATCAGTGTAAACTTTCAATTTTAACTTTCCTTCCCTTTTTGTACCATAGTCCATAATCTTCAGTTTTCTTCAGATATCTAAAAATTCTCTTAACAATAGTCATATGTGATTCTCTAGGATTAGAATAAAATATTGCAACAATTCCAACTATGTGTGCTATGTCTGGTCTTGTGTGTACAACATACATCAACTTTCCAATCATAGATCTGTACAATGTCTAATTTACCTCAGGTGTCTTATCTTCTTTTGTCAATTTTCATCATGTCACCATAGGTGTTCCGAATGGTTTTGATCTTCCATTCTGAATGTTTTTAGTACTTCCTTGATGTATTTTGATTGAGTAATATAGATACCTTCAACTTGTTGTAAAATTTGCAAGCCAAGAAGAAATTTTATTCCTCCAAACATTGACATTTCAAATTCTTTCCTCATTTCATCATCAAATGATATGCATAGGTTATCATTTCCTCCAAATATAATATCGTCAACAAAAATTTCAGCAATAAGGGTCTTATCATCATTTCCTCCTTTCAAATACAAATTGTTGATATCACTAGTTCTAATAAATCAAATGCTAATAAGATAGGAATGTAGTCTTTCATACCATGCTCTCGGTGCTTTTTTCAAACCATATAAAGATTTGTGTAACTTACATACCATGTTTGTTTGATCAAGATCAACAGATCCTTCAGGTTGTTCAATGTAGACCTCTTCTTCTAGTATTACATTCAAAAATACAAACTTAACATCCATATAATATACCTTGAATCCTTTATATGCAGCATATGCAAGTAATATTATAACTCCTTCAAGTCTAGCAACAAGTGCAAAAGTTTCTCCATAGTCAATACCTTCTTCTCGTGCATACCCTTTGCATACTAATCTTGCTTTATTTCTGGTTACATCTCCATTATCATTCAATTTGTTTTTGAATATCTATTTGGTTCCAATGACGTTCTTATCACTCAGTCTTGGTACTAATGTCCATGTTTTGTTTTTCTGTATTTGCTTAATTTCCTCATTCATTACAATGATCCATTCTTCATTTTAAAGTGCATCTCTAACATGTTTAGGTTCAAATTCACAAATCAAACATGTGTTGTCTTTCAACTTACTTGTGTCATCATGCTAGCTCTTTTATCTCCAATAATTTGATTCCATGGATGATGTCTTCTTACATATTTTTCAAGTACAGGTTCAATTCTTTATTCTTCATTGTGTTCTCCAGTAGGTTCATTGTGTTCTTGTTCATGATCTTCAGTTGCAACATTTTCCCGATTCTCAGTTGGTGCGTCATGTTGCTCGGTAAAATTACCCCGTTCAATGGTAATGTTAGATATCTGCACTGGAAAAGTATTTGGTTCTTCAATGTAGAAAAATCTACTATAATCCTCTAGTTCTTTTGTGCTTTCCTCATCATTATTCTCAGCAGATTCATCAACTCTTACATTTGCACTTTCACTGAGGTTGTTAGAAGTCTTGTTCAAACATTTATAAGCTTTGTTCTTAGTAGAATATCCAAGATTTATATTACTTCATCACTTTTTGAATCAAATTTTCCATTTCTATCATCTTTCAAAATATAACAATGACTTCCAAATATTCTAAAATAGCTCACATTAGGTGTATAACCATACCATAATTCATAAGGTGTCTTGTTTGTATCTTTCTTTAGTTGTACTCGGTTCAATATGTATACAATAGTACTAACAAATTCTCTCCAGTATGTTTGTTCAACATTCTTTTCAACCATCAGTGTTCTAGCACAATCCACAATTGATCTATTTCTCCTTTTAGCAATTCCTTTATGCTGAGGTGTCCTCGGTGCAAAAACATGTCTTTTAGTTCCATACTCATTACAAAAGTTAGTGATCTCTTCAGAAATAAATTCACCTCCTCTATCAGATCTCAAACACTTCAGTTCTCTACTAATTTCTTTTTCCACTTTAGCTTTGTACCATTTAAACATATTAAATGCTTTAGATTTTTTTTTTAGGAACATGACAGCCATCCTTCTAGAGTAGTGATCAACAAATAAAATAAAGTATATGTCCCCATAATAGCTCTATGTTCTCATTGGTCCACATAGGTCTGTATGAACTATCTCCAAAATATCATTAGATGAAAAATAATTTCTCTTAAAATTAGATTTTGACATTTTTCCCATTTGACAATTCTTGCACATTACATGGTCAGGTTTAGATAAGCTCAGTAAGCCTCTAGCTTTTTTTTTCTTACTAATCTTAACCATGTTGTCAAAATTTACATGACAAAGCCTCTTATGCCACAACCATAAATATTCATTCTTAGCCATCAAACAATTAGTTTCAGTAGTGTTAAGATAGAATAAGTTACCTTTTGATTGTTCACCAGTGTCGATCAACTTTCCTGTTCCATCATAGATTCTAGCTTTTCTATTTTCAAATGCAATTCAGTGACCTGCGTTATTCAACTGTCAAACACTCAAAAAATTATAATTAAGTCCTTTCACCCAATATGCATTCTCACATTTGATTTGATTGTTCAACATTATAGTACCTTTTCCTTTCATTTGACAATGTGTATCATTTCTCATTCTAACAGATCCACCATTATAATGCTCAGGACATTCATGTTAGAGTAATTATATTTTTACACTTATTAATTAGGTCATATCAGTTTAATTAATTAAGTTGTTTATTACTCTGTTTACTTAAGCCATCTCTTAGGTGCATTATAATTAATATTTATATTAATTATTAATGCGCAACCTAGCTTTTCCTAGCTTTAGGGTTTTGTTCACCTTTATAGGTCAAACTTGTAATTATTTGTTCATTATCTTGGAATATAATTTTGCTCTCCATTATTAAGTATTTTACAAGCTCTGCTTTTTGTCTCTTTCGGCTTCTCTCCTGTAAAAGGTCATTTGCATGTAGGTGTTCTTGGCAAACTGTGGATTTGTCTGTCTCAAATCCTACATGGTATTAGAGCCGCACTTCTATTGCCTGGTCTGGAAGTTTTGAAGTCATGATTTGAGGGCAAAAACCATAGCTTTTTTGGGGTTTCTTCTTCAATTTGGAAGAGGCACTTTTTTATCGAGCACTTTGAGAGAAAATGGATGCCACCATCGCACTCAAAAGGCCCGAGAGATCACGTTTTCATATTAAGTTTACCTTTTTTGGCCATAGTGGCCTTTGAGAAATTTTTCTCTCTCCCAGTCGTACGACATGAGTTTTGAGAAAAAAATTAAAAAAAAACCCTTATTTTAGGGCTTTTTCAAGCACAAGAGGCCGCGTCGCCCACATGCAGCCAGCGCATAGCCCCTGGCTGGCCCGCGCCTGGCCCCCATCGATGCTTCACCAGTAGCCTGCTCAGGAGCCACCATGGCCCGACCGCTGCCCAAGCCTCGCTATGGCGCCACCTTTGCCTGACTACCGGTCCACCACCGCCCAGTCGTGCCACTAGCGCACCACTCCACCACCCACGAGCTGCCACAACCGGTGACCTCAACATTTTGACTGTTGACATTATTTTCTGGTAGCTTTCATTTTTTTGGAAACTAAATTTTTTCCAGCGAGATGGCCAAGTGACGTGCATACGACCGTCAAATTTTTTCTCGAGGAGGTGCAATGGTCATTTGATTGTCAAATTTTTTCCCAGGACTAGTTTTTTCCAGAGAGTTCAATTTTAGAGGTGCTATTGGTTTTCTGGCCGTAACTTTTGCATACAGTATCATTTTTTGGAAAACAAAATATCGTCAGAAAGCTCTTTTTGAGCTGGAGATCATCATGCTAGTTTAATTTTCAAATTAGGGCATTTGAGTTCCTGATTTTGGCATCAAAGTAGAGGATTTAGTTTCCTCTTTCTCTGCATTTGGCGTCCATATTTTCTCCTTGTTTTTTGTGCTTTCTATAGTTATTTCTTTGATGTATGAGGGATAGAATTATACATTGTGGGGGGTGCATTTTATTTTCTATAATTTACTTCAGAAAGACCCTTCTTCTTCCATCTTCTTCTCTTAATGTCAGACCCTTCTGTGGCCCGGCTAACAGCACATAACTATCACACTTGGAAAGCATACATGACTAGGATACTTATGTCACGTGGCTTATGGTCATGTTTGGATGAGAACCAACCTGTTCTGCAGTGCACTTTTGAGGTTCTTAAGCACATAAACAAAATGGATAAAGCCATGGGCTTGATTGCACTGAACATCTCTGACAGTCTCCTATTTCACCTAGATGGGTTGAACACTCCTTGGGCTATTTGGGGCAAGTTTGCAGATTTGTTTGGCACAGTGAATGAGTTCTAGGCACTACAACTTGATGTAGAATTGACTTCTTTGACCCCTACTAGATTTCCCACTATTGAGGACTTCTTGATGAAGTTCAAGTCTTTGCGTTCATTTTTGTAGGGATGTGGGAAAAATAAGATAGATGATCAGTGTATCTTCTTGATACTCTCAAATTTTTGAGGACAGTATCAGATCTTTTCTTCCACTTTCTACTCCACCATGGATGCTTTGGGTGCTAGGCACACCATGCCTTCCTTTGAGACCTTCTGTGATCGGTTGACATAGGACCATGCAAAGATCCAATAGATGGATGCTTCTGGCTCTTCAAGCCAAGCATTGGTTGCTCAGTCTTCACAGGGGAAACCAAAACAAAAATCCAAACCGAAGAAAGTTTTAGCAGGTAGTGAGTCTTCCTCCAAACCCGCATAGAAAACTAATTCAAAACCTCCAACTCACCCTTCCAAGGGTAAATCTTCTTCAAAGTTTGCTAATTATTCCTCCAAGACTAAGAAGAAATCAGTTGAAACTTGTAGTTTTTGTGGCAAGGATGGACATCCCATTTCTAGGTGTTGGAAACACTTGGAGGCTTTAGAGGAAGCCATGCAGGAGCATCACATTTCTTCTCCTTAGTCCACATCCTCCCTTATAGGGAAAGATCATGCTCTTACTACACGAGCAACGACTTTTGGGTCCACCTAGATTTTGGATTCTGTTGCCTCTCACCACATGAATCACACTCAAAATTTGGTCACCTCACTTGCTCCTTGTGCTACTTCATAGATTGTTGTTGGGAACTCATAACATCTTTTAGTTTTGGGTTCTGGTTCTATTGCATTAGCTGGGGGTTCTCTTGAGGATGTTCTTGTGGTCCCTGACATCTCGACAAACCTATTGTCCATCTATCAGATTTGCCACTCTAGCTCTGGTAAGATAGTTGAGTTCTCACCACATGATGTGGTTAATTGGGACCTCCATGATTCTGATTTGATTGTGGCTACTGGGAGTGTTGACTCTACATCCTGCCTATATAAATTTGATGAATTTGAACCTTCTGATGATACATTTTCCTATCTTATAGCACATGTAGATTCAGTGAGAAAAATTTGGAATGAGCATTTGGGCCATGTCAATTATAGATATCTTCAGTAGATGAGCACATAGGCACTTGTTCTTGGGCTTCCTCAGATTTCTTGCACTGATCGTGTTTGTTAGGGTTGTGTTCTTGGCAAACAACATAGGGATCCTTTTCCTCAGGGATGAGCTACTCGCACTTTGGCACCACTGGAGTTGATTCATAGTGACCTCATGTCATTTCCTACTCCTTTTTTTGGTGTCAGATATGTGCTTACTGTCATTGACGACTTCTCCAGATGCACATGGGTGTACTTTCTTAAGTACAAGTCTGATGTCTTTGATTCATTTCAAGTCTTTAAGACATTTGTGGAGAAGCAATCTAGTCTTTCTATCCGAAAGATATGCACAGATAATGAGGGGGACTATGTGAACCAAGCTTTCAGGGATTTTTTCTCTGAACATAGTCTACAACATCAGTTTTCAGTTTCTTACACCCCTCATAGAATGGTGTGGCTGAGAGAAAGAACATAACACTTCGAGAGATGGCTAATTGTATGATTCAGTCCAGGTCCATGGATTTGTCTTTTTGGGTAGAGGCAGTCAATTGTGCGAACTATATTCAGAATCGGATGCCCCATAAGGCAGTTCAACATATGACTCTTGAGGAGGCTTGGTCTCATGTCAAGCCTGATGTATCTTCATTCTGAGTTTTTGGTAGTGAAGCATGGGCATTTATACCTGATTCTCAGAAGGGATAAATGGAGTGAAAGAGATGACACCTTATTTTTTTGGCTATTGCAAGGATGTTAAGGCGTACAGGTTGTTTGATCCTGATTCCAGAGAGGTCTTATTTCAATGGGATGTCCATTTTGATGAGCACCTTCCTGCAGTAGATACCTTGCTTCCAGAGTCTACTTCACTTACCAGTACTCCCTCATCTCTTCCAGATTCTTTTCTGGATGATGAGGATGATGATCTTGGTGATCCCCATATACCTCCACCACAGGATCCTCCACAGATTCCTAGATGGGCTCATGTTACAGTTGAGGCTGCAGGATCTCTGGCAGGTGACCCTTCATCTTCCCATCATACCCAATCTCATATTGCAGGTTTTAGCCTTCTGATTCATGCTATTTGTGGTGATCCTCAGAATTTTTCAGCAATGATAGGACATTCTGAGTGGGACAGTGCTATGGAGGAGTATTCTTCTTTAATGAAGAATCATACTTGGGATCTTTGTTCTCTTCCTAAGGGAAGAAAGTTAGTGCGATGCAAGTGGTTGTATCGTACTAAGTTTTTTTCTGATGGTTCTATTGATAAGTACAAGGCATGTCTTGTTGTGAAGGGTTTTTCATAGGTTGAGCGTATTGATTACACTGAGACATTTGCCCCTATCGCCAAGATGAATTCTATTCGCCTTGTCTTATCCCTCACAGCTTCTCAAGGATGGCCCATTTTTTATATGGATGTGAAGAGTGCATTCTTGCATGGTGGTCTTACTGAGGATATTTACATGGAGCAACCTTAAGGATTTGTGCAGGATTCCTCCTTGGTTTGCAAACTTCGACATTCTTTGTATGGTCTCAAACAAGCCCCTCAGGCTTGGTATGAGAAGATGAACTCTTTTCTACTTTCCACAGGCTTCACACACTGCCATTCTAATCCTACAGTCTACATTCAACATATTGAGGATGAGGTTTTGATCCTTGTGCTATATGTTGATGATCTTCTCATCACTAGTAGCTCATCTTCTATGATTCAGGATGTTCAACATGCATTGATGGAGTAGTTTGAGATGAATGACCTTGGTCCATTACACTACTTTCTTGGTCTGTAGATTGTTCAGTCCTATGTTGGAATCTTCATTTACCAGCATAAGTATGCTCTTGACATGCATCAACGCTTTGACATGCTTGCTTGCAAGCCTACTCCCACACCTTTTCAGTCAAGTTTTACCTTGTCTACCTCTTGCACATCACCTTTAGTGGATCCTACATTGTATCAGTAGTTGGTTGGTAGTTTGTTGTACTTGACACACACACACATCCTGATCTCTCCTTTGCAGTTGGTCTTGTCTCTCAGTTTTCACATTAGCCTCATGAGATTCATTGGCAATCTGCCAAGCGTATTTTGAGATACATTCAGGGCACTATTTTGTATGGAATTCATTACAAATTAGGAGCTCATCACATTGTTGGCTTCACTGACTCAGATTGGGATGGTGATGTTGATGATCGAAAGTCTACTTTTGGCTTTGTTTTTGGTCTTGGCTCTAGTCCTATCACATGGTCGTGCAAGAAGCAGAATACTCACACACTTTCATCTATAGAGGTTGAGTACAGAGTTGTAATGCATGCTAGTTAGGAGATTTTATGGCTTCAACAGTTGATGACTGAGTTTGGTTTTCCTCCTGATCGTCCCACTGTTATGTGGTGCAATAATCAGAGTGCTATTCACATTTCCCACAACCCAATGGAGCATAAGCGCACTAAACACATTGAGATTCATATGCATTTCATCCATCAAAAAATTTAGGATGGTGTTCTCACTTTGGAGTACATTCCCATTGATGCACATGTTGCTGACATCTTCACTAAACCTTTTGTATCTCTGCTCTATCTTCAATTGTGTTCTATGCTTGGGGTGACAAAATTTTTCCTTGGGGGGTCTTCTTGAGGCCTTCCTTCCTTCATGTTTTTTCAGCATGTTTGTTCTATCTCTTTTTGGAGAGGGGTTTTTCTGACTGGGTTTTCTCCTTTGTCTCTGATTTACAGAGATTTCCTTGTATTGGGTACCTGATCAGGCCTTGTTGCGAGGACCCATTTTCCTACTTTCATAGTTGTGCTAGGTTAGCTTACCTTCTGAGCTTCACTTAAGGGGGGGGGGGTGTTAGAGTAATTATATTTTAACACTTATTAATTAGATCACATCAGTTTAATTAATTAAGTTGTTTATTACTCTTTTTACTTAAGCTATCTCTTAGGTGCATTATAATTAATATTTATATTAATTATTAATACGCAACCTAGCTTTTCCTAGCTTTAGGGTTTCATTCACCTTTATAGGTTGAACTTGCAATTATTTGTTCATTATCTTGGAATATAATTTTTCTCTCCATTCATGAGTATTTTCCAAGCTCTGCTTTTTGTCTCTTTCAACTTCTCTCCTGTAACAGGTCATTTGCTTGCAGGTATTCTTGGTGAACTGTGGATTTGTCTGTCTCAAATCCTACAGTTCAAACTTTTCTTTATCTACAGTCATGTGATGTGTGCAGCCACTATCAATAACCCAAATGTTATGCTTGCTAACTTTAGAAATAAGTGTTGTTTCAACATACCTTTCATCTTCTTCTGAATCTTCTTTCAAAGCTACAAATACTATCTCAATATCTTCATCAGTGTCAGAACCAATATCATTATCTTTATCTTCAGCAATGTAACAAGACTTCTTGTCTTTATCTTTGTAATCTCAGTCATTCCTTCTGTCATACTGTTAGTTGCTTCTATATTCTCGGTCATCTTTTTTTGTCATTAGATCTTTCATTTATTTCATCATTCTTTGTGTTAGGACATCGAGCAACAAAGTGTCTGATCTCTTTACCATTAAGATATATCAAAGGTAGTTTACCTTTATATCTTCCTTTTCCTTTGTGCAATCTTCTAACCATTAATGCTTCAAGTTCATCAATTTCCTTATCATCACTATCACTGTCACTGTTATTTCTTATCATGTGTTTGCTACCAAATTTACTAATTTTTAGAGTAGACATAAATGTAGATTCCATAGTAGGAACAACATTGTTCTCAAAATTATTCATCTCAAAAGAAATCAATCTACCAACAAGGCTATCAATAGTAATATTATTTTCAGGTACTGTTCTCATTTCATGTATTGCAGAGACTCTTATAGAATAAATAGGCAGTAAATTTCTAAGAATCTTACTCACAATAGTGTCTTCATCAATAGTTCTAAGATTTTTTGTTATATACACGTGGGAGAATTTGGACTATAGGATAATTGAGAACAAACTATTGATCAATATTTCCACATATAATTCATCTCAGTGAAATGTATACTGTAATCTTAAACTGTAGTCATATACCGAGTAGCAGTAAATCAATACTATGATTACCGATCAATGCAGATAAAGTAATGTGTAAAGAAAAATAACAATCCACAATAATCATACACATTGACATATAGATTTTTAATGTGGAAACCCTACTAAGGGAAAAACCACCTGGGACTAGTAACCCAAAATACTTCACTCTTCTGAAATGAGTTCGGTTAAGAGCCAACCCTATTAAAGGTTACAATCCACATTGTTAAATGTGACTTGGTTAGAGGATTTAAAACTAACAATTCCCTCTTGACCAATCATTCACTATGGGGTCAAAAAGAAAACACTCAACATTCATTATAATGTCATAATAAAGACTTTCATGTCCTACTAGGTTAAGAGATTTATTTGTAACAATGGTTAAACTGATACAGTAATGACCTAATTCAAATACAACTTTGTTTGTAGATTTAAAGATCTATGCTAAGTACATAATACATCTAATCAATTTATTCACTTCAATTCATCTGATTCTTCATACTCTATTCTGCTCGGTTAATTCTCTTTCCTCTGTCGCTCGGTGATGTCTACATAAAATGTTTGGTTCTGTCTTTAACCAGTTTGATCAGTCATGCATAAACTTTGCACGTGTGTGCATCATAGCATCATGTGATTCATAATGAATCTCTTGTCTCTTATATAGACATCGTAGCTCATTTAATTTCCATCCTTTATATTTTTCTGCTTAATCTCCATCATTGGTTTTTCTGCTTAAACCTTCCTCGACAATTGTGTTAAAAACACATTTCAATCTTTGTCGTTCGATCTTCCTTAAATTTTCATAACTTTTTGATCATCATAAAAAACCTTATCATTTACCTTGGGATCATCAATTTCTAGATCATCATTCTAGTCAGCCTCGGTTTGATTAAATTTCTTGGTCAATACTGTGATGTGTCAGTGATCCCTAGCTCGGTTATCACTGTGCTCGTTATACACTATACTTACTCAGTGTTCATTGTTACTCAGTGTATACAGAACTCTTCAATTACCGACCACATAAATTTTTTTTTGTTACAGATCTTCAATCCATAATAGATATTTGTTACCATAATGATAATCAAATAAGTTGACATCAATGACAATACATTAACTGATTAATGTCTATCATCATATCTGTAACTTAGTTGACTATCAGAAAAATGACTTCAAACATACAATCAGTCATAGTTCATCACATACACATTAGTAATAGTATTAGCTTCACCTAATTCCAAGATTGAGACCATCATAGACTAGAAAATCTACTAAAAATCCACCACATATGAACAACTTTTTTAGAAAGGAAAGTCAAACCACCAAAGTTGTCTTGAGTTTCAATATGCTGGTATCAAGACTTATAGAACAAATCTTGGGAGCCAAGCTCAAATTACCCTCAATAGACATCTTAGTCTTCTGGATGAAGACAATATCTATAGTGTTACTCCATATTAGTTTGAAGGTTGTCATTAGTACTCAAATTGCCCAGTTGGTAACCTAGTCAAAGATAGTCTAGTCAGTAATGATCACCGAGCACAGATTTAACCGAGTACAACATTACCAAGTAGCATACACTGAGCATAGAGAGACAATATTCACCAAGTAAACCAACAGTTACATAAAAGTTTGTAATGGCACATTATTCTAGGTAACAACTTTTTGCCAACCTGAATAACTGATTACCAAGATTGAGGAGGACATTAATTTTGAATGTAATCATTTATTGGTTATGTTTCATATGTATAGATGATCAAGGTAAATTTTGTAAAATATTGATCTTAGGTTTTCTAAGATATTGTAAAACCCTAATTAGGTCAAACAGTTTGATATATGAATGTCAATATGTTATTTTTAAATGCAATGATCAAAAGAATTATCAAGTAGCCATCACACTAAGGACATCTGAAGATCAGACAAGGGTTTTAGCACAAGGATTTCATTGAAGCATTCAATTTATTCTAAAAAGACACAAGGCTACCGTGCAGTATAGAAGGTATTATCAATCATAACAAGGTGATAACCTTATTGCACTTAAAGGATATGATATCAGCAATTTTGAGATTGTATTATTTAGGTCACAATTTCTTGTTACTCTCTAACAATTGTAACATACTCAAAATCTCTTAACAGAGTAGACTTAACCATCTTTGCTTAAATATCCTAATTGAATGCACACATACATTGTGTTGAAAAATCCTTTCACAAGGTAGATCTAATGAATCTTATTTTTACTCCTAATAGGGTAAGATCACCAGAAGTGATCAATCTTCTTAAGCCCTAACAGGCTACTTTATTAATGAAGCTTTGTGGGTTCCATCCCTACCGCAGTTTTTACCCAATTATATGTGTTATGTGTATTTGATTTTCATGAATGTTTTATTGTTTTGATTACATGCATTTACATTTCTCCAATGGTATTTCATGTATGGTGAAAGAAAACTACTCAATTGGTTAATACAATTTATGTTTACAAGGATTTGTTTTAAAAACTTTTTAAGGGTACTAATTCACCCCTCCCCTCTCAGTACACACCTTTCTATCATTCCAAAACTAGAGAATGACCACAAATAAAATCATAAATAGCCTTTTATCTAGGGACGCTATTCATAAATCTTACATTTTATGATAGGCCAATCATTTTTGAGATGGGGAGAAGTGTTTATTTAATGGTTTTCACTAATCTAGACTCAACTAAAGTGTCACCAATTAGTTTTTATTTTTCTTGATCCTTCAATCTACCCACCTTAGGAGCCTTCTAAGGATCCCCCTAATTGAGGCATTTCTAATGTAATGCTAATGTGAGTGGGGTAACTTTGCCTACACAACTAGGACAACCCTTTATCTTCTTTCATCCTTCTATCCCCAACTCATTACAAGATGGAAGGGTAATGTCCATATCCATCTGGTAACTAGCCCTCCCACTATAGGACCTTTGAGAAGAATTTTTTTCTTCTCCCCATATGTTGGACCCGAGCTCATATGTTCTTGACATGAGGGTAATCCTACCAAGGTCACATCAAATTGATCTAGTTCTTAAAATGCTTCAAATCAGGTTAGTACTTCATTAAACTATCTATGCTTTAGAGTTTTTTTTTATCTCTACCCTTGGTTTATGACTTAACCAAAGTGAAATTATCTTTATGTTCCACTATAGGAGATTTCCCATTATTCTATTCAGGTGGAGGCCAAGATGGTTCCTTACTAGTTGGCCTTGCATTGTTAGACTTATGACACATTTTTTGCAAGTGTCTATATTCGTGACAAATTTAACAATAGAATGGAAGGGTTTCATAATCTAGTTATTCGATCTAAGAGGTGACACCCAGCTAAATTTCCATAGAATATAGTAAAGGCTTACTCAAATTAGTGTCAATGCAAATAAAAGGATAAATAATTACCTTTCTCTCCATTTTTTTTGATAGGTAAGAGGCCTATGCCAAATATTTTATTAATGACATTAAAATTTTGCACCTCCATTCAGTGTGGGCACCGGCAAGAAAGAGCAAAGGAAAGAAAACCTCTGGTATAGAACACAACTTATAAAAGTTTAGAATATTAGCTAATCACAAATTACAACACCCACATTGAGCATATGGGCTAGTGATACTGATCTCTTTTACAATTACATTCAAGCCTGAAATACAAGGTTGTATTCCTAATCCTTTATTAAGGAGGACCTTACATCTTTTAACAAGCTCAAAAGTTTCATTTTTAATCTTCCTTTATTCATCTATCTACAATCCATTTCACAAGCTCATGATTCCTTAATTCTTTTCCAAACAGTAAATCTCACTCCGCTTTCCTTATATTTAATAAATCTATCATAACCTATAAACAAACAAGTAACTTCCTTCTAACTTCACATTATCATTAGACCACAAATAACATGAAACTCATCTTCATATCTTATAAACCATCTAATGAGAGATTAGATCATAAACCATACTACCTTCCAACCTCAATGAATAAAGTAAATGCAAACATGATCTAGAAAGAATCCGTGAGTATAGAGGATAGTTTGTATATGTATACAAATATGTATACACCTATATATATGAACCCTTTATAAGCATAATAACCTTTTTTTACTATTCAACCATAATTTACCATCAGGCTCAAGTCATAAGCCTATATCATATATGCTTAATTATTCATGTCACAACCTATTATCATTCTTAAAGATTCAAGAAAGTATGCAACTATAATCCTATTTCACCAAATTTCAATGTGAGTGCAAAACCCAAAATTGAATTTCAATTTAAACATTATAATCTCCACATCTATTTCAGACTACAGTTAATAATCACCTGAATACTAAAACACAAATCCATCTACAATAAATTTTAGCCCAAACTAGGTCATAAATGATACCTATAGAGTATGGATATCCAAATAGAATTAACATCATAAACTAGAATTAATGAAATCATCAATGACAACCAAGATAGAATCAGAAAAAGAAGTTAATGTATATATGTATAGATATCTATTTATTGATATAATGGTGTGTATATGAATATGTAAATAAACATACATTTATAAATACCATGAACAAACGGAACCACACATAGTGAAAGAAAACAGAGCAAAATAAATATAGATACCAGTAACACCAGAACCACAACACTAAATAAAATGTGAGAAAATATCAATCTTTATATATATATATATATATATATATATATATATATATATATATATGCAACCAATAAATCCAATAAAATAAAAGAAGAAAGATATATATGCAGACCCTAATAGAAAAAATACAAAACATAATTGAGTAAAGTATAAGTAGATTATATCCCATAACATGTCTAAGTCTGAATTTAAGGGTAGAGCCTCTATAACTATGATTATCTAGCCAAAACCATGTAAAAATAAATCAAGTCTAACACCCTAATAGAGAAAAATGGGTGATTCAAGAGAGTCTTAGATAAGATTTCATTGTCCTATGGTTTTGAAAAAACAATATTATCTCTAACAATAGCTAAACACAACTGCAGATGTCCTTAGAGGGTCGATTTCTTGCCTTTCACATTGGAGGAAACTGTCTTAGCTTTGGATGGAACCGCTTCCTTTATTCATCATTGTGGTCCACTTTGTCTTCCCATATGAACTTCTCCAGCCAGTTCCCTTCATTTCTCATATGAACATGCATTATCCTCATTAAGAAGTTGATATTCTTAGTAATAGTAGGGATTATTTATGCAAAGTCTCTATAATTCTCAATTATCAGGATCAGATAAACCAGAGTAGAATGGTTCCTTACACAATAATGTAACCTATTAGGAATAAAAAGGTTATCATATATGTTGTTTAAAATCAGTTTCAGTTCCTCAAGAAAGAATTCCTTGAAGAAATTGCTACAAATTTCATTTAAGGCCACCTTATCCCTATCCACCTGTAAGGTTGTTGCAATAAACATCTCGATAACCTCTGTGTTGGTTTTTGGCCTATCTTCAAGTAATGAAAATTCATTGCCTACAATCCTAAGCATATACCATATGATTAGGATGTACTTAGCATCAATCATCTTTCTAAGTTAGTCATGTTGGTTGTATTTCGTGTTTTTGCTGTTTTGCCCTGTTCCTTGCTCTCCTCTCTGAAAATTTTCAGGTTTTCATGCTAATTCCTTGTCAAAATCCTGATAAACCCTGCTAAAACCCTAAGGCATAATGTTAAACGATGCATTTTGAAACCCTTTGGCCATGTCTTCTTTTCCTTCGTTACCTTTTTTAAGTTACTTAAGGCATGT
>MU223815.1:1338390-1394333 GCA_018584345.1 Thuja plicata | reverse complement strand
TACTCTGTTACCAAGAACACATAAGCATAACTTATAAAGGACCTCTGTCAGCAGGACACTGTCCATGTTATTGATTCCTTGAAGAGAGAATCCATTAGGTTAACCCTCCTACAAAGAAAAGGAAGAAAGATTGAAATCCTTGTATCACTGGTTTTTGTCATATTTAAGATTATGATTTATATGGTTAAATCTTGTATATGGTTATGCTTGGTCATTTACAAGGTATTTTATTAGTTGGTTCAATAGAGAATACATGACAAATCAGTGTCCACATCTAAGTACTGTGTTGACAGTCATCTTATAAGGTAAAACCTGCCTGAGCATCTGTGGAGCTCAAAAACGAAGAATGATATTGTTTAGTCCTTAGCAATTAGGCTTTTCTTGTCTTTGAACTATGAATCAGGATTAAGAGGTAACAAGATTCAAATAGACATTTCAAGCAGTATAGTTCATGCAAGAAAAATCCCTAACAAGTCCCTTGAAACTTTTCCCCAGAAGGTCATTTCCCTTTTGCCTGACTTCATGCGAATGGAAGTATTCATGGTCAGAAATTGAAAATGATCTGGGAAAATGCCTAGTATTAATGATAAAGATGGTATTAAAGTATTAAGAAGCATCTAGATATTTTTGGAGACCCCAAGAAGAATGTGATCAATCCTCACTCAAGAATGATAAATCCATGATATACGGGTCAATTACCAGAGACCACTACAAGTAATAATAACACGAAGAGGCCAAGGAAAATGTAATCGTTATAAAATGAAACAAAACCAAACAACGGAATCTAACAAAGAGGAGAGGATAGGGAAAAAATAAATTAAGGAGAGCCTTGGACATCAAGCCATGACCTAAGAAATAAGATGAAATAAATAACATACATTAACATGTATATACCACATTAAAACAAAATCTATGAGTATTACCTTCAGGGTGATAAATCATAACCATAATCTCTAGAGAGGAAAAAATCAAGAAAACCCCAATCCATATCTAGAGAGAACATCTATAATTATTCTACCTCGACACCATAGTCCTAACTTCCCTTATTCAATTCATTCCCCATCAACACCTTGATTGGCTAGTTTATTAGCCATACCATTCCCTTCTCTATATATGATTTACCATGTAATGTTTAAAGAGTTTAATGATTTCCATAGCTCTTTTAACCAGCCCATTCAAAAGCCAGTTTGTGGTATTCCAATATCTGATGGCATTAATGACTAAGGCTGAATCCCCTTTAATTTCCAAATTTTCAATATTGAGATTTTTGCATAATAGTAGACCTTTAGCTAGGGCTGTGAATTCAAAATAATTATTTTACTCTACATCAATGGGCTTCACTAGGTTAGAAATAAACTTACCTTCCCCATTGTGAATGCAACACCCAATCCCAACCACCCTGGGATTACCTCTACAGGCTCCATCAAAATTTTTCTTAAACCATCCTACTTGAGGGGCCTTCCATTTGCATTCTTGTCTCTTATGATGAGTCTTATCTTCTCCGAAAAAGGGGATAATTTTTAGTCCATTTCATTTATTTCTAATCTTATAGTCCCAAATTGTAAACACTTTACCTTTCTTTCCATTCATATTTCTGTTATTTACCACTTCCACTATGGAAGCTTCAATTTTATTTGTAAGTTTTTGTATACCTATACATGTTGCTTTGAAGATCCTCCTATTTATTTCCTTCCAAATTTCCCAGATTAATAAAGATGGAGTTTTTGTCCATATATTACTATATAGATCTATCCTTCCTTTTTTAGGCCAAATTTTAAAGAGACCTAGTAAGTTGTTAGGAAGTGTTGACTTCCATCCCAATTTGTTTATAAGCCATTACCAACATTCATTTGTATATTCACAATTCAATAATATATGATCTACTGATTCTTTATTCCTCTCACACAGGGAATAGTGGGATGTGTTGGGTATATTTCCAGTTTTTTGAGTCTTGCTAAAAGTTTTTGGTTCCCAGTGTCGGTTTGTGTCTAAAATGTTAAGGTCTATTCCAGTGTACCATTAAATTTTCCTGCAAGTGTCTGTTTCTGAGAAAAGAAATAAAAAATGGTTGAAAACCCTAATCCTTAGGTAATTTTTTTTGTTTCCATGAAAAAACCCTAGATGTTCATGACCGTGTTCTAATTTGAAGTTACTTTTTGTCAAGTAACTTAAATCTAATAAGCCATGTGATTTTTAACCTTTGCCTTTATCTCTTGATCTCACAATCAGAACCAAATATTCCATTTAATCTGGCAACTTGGCGCAAGCTTGTGTCTCTTAATCTTGAGATAAAAAGACGCTCTAAGTCATTCAGAGATTAAGCACAAATGGTTGATCTTGATTTGATCGTGCGGTTAGCGCATGATCACGAGAAGAATATCAAGTTGGCTCAAGGATTCAGAGAATCATCGACAATCGTGGATGCAATTTTGATCATGTGACTAGTACCAAATCTCGTGACTTAACTCAAGTTACAAGAATTATTCAGAGACTTGGAGATTTCTCAGTTGCGTAATCTCGTAATATAACCCAAGGTCAAGACATAGTTCATTTTTGCTTTATTGCGTGATCTCTAGAAGAAATCAAAGTTAAGTGAAAGATTCAGAGATTCAGTGAGGATCATTGATCTTTTCCAAGATGAGCGACTGGAACGTGATCTCCAAAAAAATGTCAAGGTCAAGGTTTCCTTCAGCGATTAAGAGATAGCCATAGATCTTGTTATGTCTTTGACTTGAACATGTGGTTTTCCCTTGATCTCCCAATTAACTCATGAATTAGTAAATATTTCAAAGACTTGGAGATAAATCTAGTCGCGTAATCTAGATAAACCTATGGTTGAAGTCAAGCTTAGTAAAGTTTATTCTGAAATTCATAAATGACTTAGTTACGTGATCTCAGAAAGAAAGTATGGTTAAGAAGATAGTCTCAAGATTTAGCGCAGACTGTTGGATTAAAGCATAATCAAGGGCTACCATGTATTCTCAGGAAGAATTGATCAAGTACAAAAAGTTTATGAGATTTAACATTGATCATTGATTGAGAAAAGATTTGAGGGTTGGTGCATGATCTCCAAATAGAACCCAAGTTAAAAGATTTATTCAGCGACTTAGAGATTCATTCAGTCGATGAATCTCCAAATAAACTATGGTTAGCCATGGTTAAATCAAAGCCAAGTTAAGTTTTCCATGAGTGAATCTGGACTGTTGATGAAGATCAGATCATGTGACTGGCGCTGAATCGCTAGAAAAAGTCAAAAATTCATAAGTTATTCAATGATCAAGAGATAATGGCTAAGATGCAGACACGTGTGTAAGTGGCTGAGAGATCTGTGGTGTTTGTGAAATCTCAAAATAAACCCAGTGTTGAGAAAATTGTCTAGCGACTCAGAGATAGCTTTAGTCATGTGATCTCATAACAAATTGGAGTTAAGGACAAAGATTGGAAGATTTAGCGTAGGTCACAGATTAAAAAGAGGATCAAGGGTAGTTGCGTAATCTCCAAAAAAAAATGAGCAAGTACAAAATAATTTAGAGAATCAGTGCAAGGCATAGATTAAGATCTAATCATGTGGTCTACATGTGATCTCAGGATAAAATCGGAGTAAAGTATAACATTCATCATCTTAGAGATAACATAGTCACGCAATATCCAGATTTGAATCATGGTCAAAGTAAAGCCTAGTAAGGTTTATCCAATGATTCAGAGATAAGAAGGAACAAGTTACTTAGTGTTAAAAAGTGAGCCAGATACTAATTCGGGTTAAAATGATTGTCCAATGTGTAATCTCAGAACATAATTAGAGTTAAGAAAATTGTCTAGCGACTTAGAGATGACTGTTGATAAAGAAAAGATCATGTAGCTGGCGCTAGATCTTTTTATGTAACTTGAGTCAAAGAAAACTCTTAGTGAATTGGAGATAGAGCAACCATGTGATCTCCAGATAAATCATGGTCTAAGTATGGTAAAACCTTAAGGGTTTTCTCTCGCGCCATATCAAGGAAATATTATGAAAAGCCAGGGCCTATTAAAGATGAAATATTTTGACATGCTACAAGTAATTTGATGAGATGTGAAAAGAAATAAAAACTGGCCAATCAGATAGCATGTCGAGCCTTTTTGCATAAAATAAGGATTTAAAATTGAAAAGGCACTCATGACTCTTCCAATGGGATTTTCAAATATGATTATCTATCAACTTCAGGTGCCACAACTAGGAAAGAAATGATGGCAATACATGCAAAGTTATGGCAGAAGTGATTGAGCAATGGTTTCTAGGTTCTCGACTAGACTAGTGCATTCAATTTTCAATGGTAAATAGATGCAACCTGTGTACATTTCAGATTACCAAAGTTTTTGAAGTAAAAAGCTGAGAAATTGCATAAGTTTCAGAGTTTTCAGAGCTGAGAAATTGCTTGAGTTTCAGAGTAAAATATAAGGAAAAGCCTATGTTTGAGTGAAGAATTATTCAGTAAAGGTCAGGAAAGGTGAGGCAAGATGGACTAAGCAGGGATTCAACTAGTGGGGCAAGTAAATATGCAGAGGATGAGAAGAAAGGAAAGAGGAAATACTCTGATGAAATCATGGCTCTGCTACCTGGGATCAACCAAAACAAAAAGGTAAATGATGAACTTTTCTCTGATGACATGTCAAATTGTAGAGATCAAAATACTCCCAGGAATTCTAGTTACCATTTATTCAACTAATTAGTAATAGGGACAAAAAAATTCCCATATCAAACCCTTGGACTTTAGGTCTAGCTAAAATGATTGTCCCAGATGTCTTCATAGACGTAGACCTGTCAATTGAGATGGCTAGAAGGTATGATTCTTCTTCTAGAATTATCAAGAAAAGCAATGAGACAACTTTAGTGACCTTGGATAGGTCTTCCTTTATGAAAGCCTTTGGGATATACCATCCCTGTACTACAAATATTGATTTAACCAAGCTACAAAATAAGTATGTCAGAGAGGCCACCATTGTCAGCAGGTTGATCCAAGCTTATGTGCCTAGATCAAATAGAAATTACATAGCTCCCCTACCAAATTATGGTGCACCATTTTTTTACAAGGATTTGAGCTTCTATGTGAAGTATATTGATTATGGACAATGTAGGGTGCTGGGAATGGATGGGGACAGGGAGAGGTTGCATGCAGATCTTGTGATGATCATCTTGGACATTCAGGGTTCACATGCCAAAACTGAATTTGACTACTTTTAGTATGTCATTGAAAAGATACATCAAGGCCTTATAGATATCCATAAGAAAGCCAACCCTAAGTTCATGCATTATTCTATTTTAATGCATT
Source organism: Thuja plicata (assembly GCA_018584345.1). Taxonomy (NCBI): domain Eukaryota; kingdom Viridiplantae; phylum Streptophyta; class Pinopsida; order Cupressales; family Cupressaceae; genus Thuja; species Thuja plicata. The sequence goes on along the minus strand of MU223815.1, from coordinate 1,389,027 downwards.
TAATTCTGTACTTCAACATCGACAACATGGACACACAAAATCTGAGATGAAGGATGCGGTTCCATGGCCAACCAAACCCTGTACAACTCTGGATTAGTGTTTGGAACTATAATTCAAATGAAAATGAGTTCTTTGGTTTTGAGAACTAGATTATGCATGCACTTTAAATTTTCTAGGTCTAAATGTAACAAATCTGCCAATCAAGGTGCTTCAACTTCTTAGACCTTGCCAGTATGTGGACAAATGGGAAGGAGATCAAAATTGCGGAGATTTTTACTATGAGAGAACCTTTACTTTGATTAGGGTTTATGGATGTTCCCAACCTCCACACATACTTACATAGTATGTGCCTCCAAAGGTAGTTATAATGGAGTTCATCTGGCAGCTAAGGTGGATAGATAAAGAGCACTCGACTCCCCATAGAAAGGGTACTTTTACACCCAGGCAGTTCAAGGTTTCTAACTTTATTATTGGGAAAAGAGCCATGGATGCTATGAAAAAGTGGTTGGGTCAGTATAGAATTATCATGGCCTTGTACAGGTATGTAGACCCAGAAGTATTTATTAAAAGTGCAAAAATGTTGTTGACCCCAAGCATAACTGCTAATAAGGAGCATGGGGAATGTATTGAAGAAGACCTTATCAAAAACACCTTGGAAGATGAGGATGCAACAAGAAGCAAGAAGAGATGAACAACACCAAGAATTGATAGGCTTGGAGAAACAAATGATTAAAAAAGGATCCCCTTTGGAGGTTTTTTCCTAGGAGTGCCCTATTTGTAGACTCACCAAAATGATTGAGTCTTATAACACATTGTACAATCAGCTTGAGGGACTGATTGAGGATAAGGAAAGAGGCCCTAATAAACATTCATCCTTTGAGTATGAAGAGGATAGTGAGGGAGGTTACTCAGTACATATTCCTCCTCTCATGGACCAACCACTTTCAACAAAATAGAGCATGGAAGTGGATCTTACACAAGTACCTGAGGCCAAGGTAACTAATTAGACCCAAAGAAGAAACAAAGAGTAGAATTAGGGGAGCCTTCTCAAACAAAGACACAAGAGAAGAAGAAAGATAAATTGAGTGCCCTAGTCACTGGTGATAGGCAATACCACCACCAGCTCAGGAAGAAAATCAGGGAAGGGAATAAATTAGAAAAGGATATAAAAGAAGAAATTGAATTACCCCTTCAGCTGTGTCAAGATGAGAGAGAGATCCATCAAGAATAGTTCCTTAGTGATGATGCCATCATTAAGACAAAAGAATTAAAGAACTTCATGATTTGGAGGAAGCAACAAGAAGTTGGGGCTCAGTTACAATTAACATAGGGTGGTTCTACACAAGGTGAAGCTTTGCAAGCCCTACAAGCCTATGATACTGAGAGAGACCATGACACCTGACGAGGCTAGACAACTAGTAAAAGCTAGTGGAATGCTACTTGTGCCTAGGTGGGATTTGGATTTTGCATTTATAACTAACCAAATTAGGAAACAACCAAATGCTAAATTGTCTTCTGAAACCCAAGTGGGGGAAATGATAAAATGTTGTAGGTATGACCCTAAATCTCAGACTTTAGCAATGTGGTCTATATATCCAAAAACAAAGAAGCCATCCCTGGTTAGTTTTGAAGAAAATATGGATGGAAATAAGATTATATGGTCCATCCACAACACTTTAGATTTAGAGGTCTCCCAAGCTATTACCCATTTTGCACACCTCAATGAGCAAAAATAGAGCAGCTATCAAATAGATATAAGAGAATCTTTGATGAGTCAATTGATGTGGTGAAGGATAGGGAAAAGTGCTTGATTCAAATCAAGTCACTAAAAGAGCAAGTGGAGGAGTTAAACAAGAAGCTACAAGAGGCCCCCAAAGCTATCCCCACTCCACCCAAAGAAGTTGTGGATGCTCAAACAAAGACCACAAAAGATTTTCCACTTGGAACAGAGCAAGTTGATAAAGATTAGAATAAAGTGGCTTTAGAAGCCCTATGGAAAATCTTGCAGCATGGGATAGTTATCCTAAAAGGTAAAGTTGACTTGGTGCACAAGGCTTATAGTAAGCTACCATGCCTAGAGACAGAGGTCAAAATCCATATTACAACTCTGGATCCTTATTTTGGCACTTGGTCAAGTAGGGGATAACTGTTTGAGAGGTTAGAAGCCTTGCAACCACATAGGATAGATCTCCCAAAGATTTTTTATCAAGTGGGAGAGGTAACTAAACAAATTGGGACAACATTTTCTTTCTTTAAAGGCAAAGCTAATCAGATATGGGCAAGGATTAATATGTTTGGCCCAGATTTCAACATATAAGATCAAATCAATGGAAGAATGGAGGAATGAGTTTGACACTCTATTGCCTATTAAAGAGGCATTTATAACAGATGACAATGTCCTAGACATGGACAAATTCAACAAGACCTTGGATGAAGCCTTTAAAGTAGAGATAGACTTTGTGAAGTTTGTCACAGATGTCAAGGTCATAAATGATGCCAGATGGGATAGGAAAAAGGCATAGTTATACAGCATTCAAAGTTTTAATTAGCCTTTGGAGGCTGGAGTTATACAGTGGGACAACATCACTAAGCCCAAGAAGAAGAAAACAACAACGATCGACTTGGATGTGATGCATGAGGAGTAGAATAGCACTTGACACTTGATCAATGAGCACATGGAGGGTAATCATCAGCAAGACTAGTGTATGTTAGCCTATATTGGTAGTCACTAGGTCACACAACAACCTTAAGAGGTTACCCAGAACATCTGCGGACAAAGGTGCCAACTGCCAAAGATTTGGAATCATATCAAATCATCTAGTCAAGTGTTTTCTCCACCGACTGAATATGTAACTGTAATTTTGTCTTCTAGTACTTTTAGGTTTATCCTAGCCAACCAAAGCTTGTTGCATCCTTTCTCTCTAAGGATTCCATGATGGATATTTCTCTCTCTCTCTCTCTCTCTATATATATATATATATATATATATCAAGTTGTAAGATATTGTAAAGGATGGTGAATTAACAACTGCGAGGCAGACTTATTATTTTTGTCTAGTTTTAAATATTTTTGTCTCTCTGAATGTATTGAAGAAGAAGTATAATAATAAAATACAGTGGAGTTTCCTATCTTACATCTATGATTTCTTCTTGTACTTCTATTTATGCTCTTGTATGTTTAATCTGTAAGGCACTTTAAATGTATTGGTTATAAGGTAACTATGCAATTATTTGTAAGTTTCTTTCAAGGAGGGAGTAAATCTTATAAGTAGTTCCAGAGGGCTAGATATTAGTGTGATAATTTGATACATGGGTGTGGGAATGAGAAGATAGTTTGTAAGGCACTCTATTTGGGCTTCATATGTGTTTCAATTAATTAAATTCTATGAATGTATATTTTAATTGACTCTTTTCCTGGGATTAGGCACTAGTCTAGGTTTTGATAAGTAGTTATCATCATAAACTTAAATATAAACAATCATTTACATTTATGTTATTAAGAACATATATGCTTAATCAGTTGTATTGAAGAATAAAATTCAATTTGTCAATTCCTTGAAGAGAGAATCATTAGGTTAGCCTTCCTGAGTCAAGAACTCTAAAAAGAAGAAGGATGAGAATCCTTGTTTCACCATTATTTTCCCTTGTCAAGTTCATGGTATGGCTTGTTAAGCTTTGCATTAAACTGATCATTGTCATTTGCAAGATGTGCTATCATTTTTTGTAGTAAGAGGCAAGAGAAAAATCAATGTAACCCTTGATCCACTATTAATGATTACTGAGAAGCAGTAAACTATAAAAGGTACACCCACTTGCGTTTGTGGAGATCAAAGAAGGAGGATTAATCCTCATTAATTAGACTTTTCCTTGTATGAATCAAGAGTTGGGAATCTGCGAGTCAAGCATTGATTCTATATTGAGATTGTGTAAGAAAAATCTCTAGTAGGATGGTCCCTGATATCCCACTATCCAAGACTATTCCGCAGTAATAATCCTCTTTTGGTGGGATATCCATGTGAACATTCCCACTTTAGGTAGACAATTATTATCCCACTATAAATCTAATAGTAATTTTGATTTTACACCTTGATTTCTGTTAGAAAAGCTAATATAACCATATTTAGCATTATGTTCTCCATTTTCACTTTTTCCCATGTAGCCCTATCTTTTTCCATATTAGGCATGATTTTACTTTCCTTCAATATTTCGTTCAATCTTCTTTTAAACTCCTCTGGTAGGTCTATCCCATTACTTGACTTCTAGTTCCAACCTAAGGTTGGGTTTCTTTTTGGTATTTTTGTATAATCATTCACATGGATACCCCTTCTAGTTTTGAGGATTTATATAGTTTGTTGATTGTTTAATAAAGTTCTAAGGGAAGGGTACCAAACCCATGGATCATCCCCAAAAAATAAGATCCTCCATCTCCAATATCCCATGATATAACCTCATTGATGAGGTCACTGCATTCGCTAATAAAATTCCACACTCTTGACCCTTTAGGAGGGGACTCATGTCTAAATATTCTAAGGTGGTCATTCCCATCTCAATATTTACACCTTAGGATCTTAACCCATTTTAACTCTGGATCCTTATACATTTTCCATACAAGTTTATCCCCAAGGAAATATTTTGATCCTTTATGCATTTTAAATTAATTCCTCCTTCCTCTCCTTGTCTTTAGATTTGATTCCAAGGTATCATTGTCATCCTTTCCTTCTCAGTCAATCCTTGCCAAAAGAATGTCCTGAGTTTTTTTATTAGCCTCTTTTTATTCCTTCTTGCAAACTATATGATGCAATAAAAAATGGAGGATCCAATAATGGACAGCCCAAACCTTGATGCAACCAAAGAAACACAACGGAAACACACAACAACAAAAAATATGAATCAACATTCAATTTATTGCAACATGTCAGGCTATAAGGCCTTCCTGGTTATGATCAATTACAAACAATTAGAACACTAATTCAACAAATAAAATTTCTGCAAGATCCCTCAAGATCCAACTCAAACCAAACCCTAGCTAGCCAGATTTTCAATAATAGGTCACAACAATCTGGTAGAAACATCTGGCAAGATCTAAACTTGGGCACACAGGCCTCCAAGCAATCTATTGTTTCTAAGCCTCAGTCACTAGCTCTACTCACAAACTCCCAAATCCCTATTCCAACTTGAATCACTTGCTGTACCTCTAATCTCCCCAACACTCTACCCTATACCTCCTTAAATATAAGCATAACCACAAGTCATCCTGTTGCAAATAAACCCTTACATTACTACATATCCAAGCCACAAGCCGACCTATAAATAAATATTAAATGCACATAGGATAAAGATCAAAGACCCAAATAGGTCCACATGCATCCCCCAATGAGAGATCTAAATTAAATACTACAAGTTGGCCTCCCAAATCCATAAAATCACAAGTCGGCCAGCCACACTGCCGAGCACTAGAGAAAAATGCCAAGCATTGCCGAGTAAAAGTAGTGACCAAGCTCCCTCAAGAATTGCTGAGAAATAGTAGTGACTGAGTTCCCTCAATCATTATCGAGCCAAAACACATGCTGAGTAATAGAAATTTTTTGAACCCTCCAGCAACCAAGCCCTCCAACGTCCAAGCGCCTTTAGTGACTGAGCCCCTCGGCAAATACTGCAACTGAGAAACAATTCACCAACCGAGATCTCCAACAAAATAACTACAACATGTTGGATTTCCATCTACCCCAAGATGCTCTTACATCAGACACCCCAGGTGCGATAAGATGTTCTTAAAGTCTGGAAGAACATCTTATGGGATTCAATACATAAATCCCAAACTGGTTCTTCACATACATGTCCTCCAAGTCTTCAACACTCTTACTCTGGATCCACTTCTACTTTCTCTGCCTTCTCAAGTCCTTTCTTGACTATCCATAGTTCTATTCTCCATACTAATCTCTAACCTTTTTAGAATCCTTCAACTCAACTCAGCTCCCAAAGATCAGGTTCCTCCTACCAAGTCCTTCATTCTGAAAAGACACCTGTAAAAAATTCTTGCCATCCTTCTCAACAAAAAACAAATTCTTGACAAAATCATGCACAACCCTGAAATCATACTGTCAAGATCTACCAAGCAACATGTGACAACTAATCATGTCCAAAATATTACACAACACTTGATCCTTATACTGGCCAATCTTAAACTCAACAAGACATTGCTCCCTCACTTCCAAAGCATGTACATCTAGCAATCAACCAATCCTATAAGGACAAGGATGTCTCACTCTTTTCAAACTAAGTTTCTAAACCATCTCCTCGGCTACAAGGTTATCAGTACTACTACCATCCATAATCACATTACAGAGTTTACCAAAAAATTTACAATGAGTTCTAAACAAGTTACTCCTTTGACAAGGTTCTATTACTTTCTTACCAAATAGTACTCATTGAGCTAGAAAACTGTCTCCTCCTTGCTCAGGTTCATTCAAGTCTTTAGCCTCATTCACCATAGCAATGCTTTGATCACCAATCTTCTAGAATCATTCATAAGCTCTATTTCCTTCTTCACCACAACAAAAACAAGTACCCTTAAAGGCAACCTTACATGTCCTCTTCCTCATCCCAACAAGTTTTGGTTCATCTTCAGTAATTGGCTTATCCTTGACCAAGTGATCTTGTTTATCCTTCCCCTTGGATCCACCTTGATGTTTTATTTTCAACTTATCTTCTACCTTTAGAGCATACTAATAAGCATCCTCAACCGAATAAATCTTCGACATACCAATCTCATCCTGAATATTGAATCTCAAACCTTTGACATACTGAGCTACCTTCTCCTTGGAAAGTTCTCTATGCCCAGACCAAATAGTCAACTTATAGAACTCCTTGGTATAATCATTCACAAAAAAATCCTTATGGTTGAGATTCTGCAACCTCTTAAACAACTGAAGTTCATAGTCAGTAGGTATGAACTTAGCCTTTAACTTAATCACCATCAATCTCCATCTAGTGATCTTCAATTCACATTCTTCTTCTCTATCTCGCTACAATTCCTTCCACCAAAGAAAAGCATGTCCTTTCAGCTTAGTCGGTGCCAACCTTACCCTAAGTGGATCACCAATATCCTCTAACTCAAAGTAGTCTTCCAATTCACCAATCCAATCAATCAGGTCTTTAGGATTCAAATTACCTGAGAAATTAGAAACATACATCTTATGCTTCAACTTTAGTTGAGTGCTAGCTCTATCTAACTTAAAATCTCTATCATTCATAGATATTTCTGCACGGTCAGTTCTATCCTCTCCACTAGATCCAACAACCTCAAAGTCTTCAGAAACTTCCTCATAACCATCCTTAGTGCCCACATTCTGAGGTACACTAGTCATAGCCCTTATGATCTCAGTGATCATGTCATTCTTCATCAATTCCATCTTAGATCTTAAATTTGAATTAACCTTCTCTGTAACCCTTGACTCCACAACATCACATAGATCTACAATTTCCCTAGGGTCCAATATTCTTGAAGGTATCTTCCAAGATCTTTGAAAACTCAAGGCAACAAATCACCAACTTTCTCAATCCAACGTCCTAGTATAAACTGCCTCACCCTCGGTGATCTATCCAAACACTCAAGAAATTCAAGCTCTGATACCACTGGATGTAGTAAAAAATGGAGGATCCAAGAATGGACAGTCTGTACCCTAATGCAACCAAGGAAACACAACAAAAACACACAACAACAACAAATATGAATCAACATTCAATTTATTGCAACATGCCAGGCTGTAAGGCTTTCCCAGTTATGACCAATTAAAAAAATTAAAACACTAATTCAACAAATAATAGTTCTACAAGATCCCTCAAGATCCAACTCAAACCAAACCCTAGCTATCCAGATTTGCAACACCAGGTCACAACAATCTGGTAGAAACATATGGCAAGATCTAAACTTGGGCACACAGGACTCGAAGCAATATGTTGTTTCTAAGCCTCAGTCACTAGCTCTACTCACAAACTCCCAATTATAGATTACAACTTGGATCACTTTCTCTACCTCTAATCTCCCCAACACTCTACCCTAAACCTTCTTAAATACAAACACAACCACAAGTCATCCTATTGCAAATAAATCCTTACATTAATATACATCCAAGCCACAAGTCGACCTACAAACAAATATTAAATGCACATATGATAAATATACAAGACCTACATAGGCCCACACACATCCTCAATGAGAGATCCAAATTAAATACCACAAGTTGGCCTCCCAAATCTAAAAGATCACAAGTCGGCTAGCAACGCTGACAAGCACCAGAGAAAACTGCCAAGCATTTTCGAGCAACAGTACTAACTGAGCTCCCTCAAGCATTTCTAAGAAATAGTAGTGACCGAGATCCCTCAATCATTATTGATCCACAATACATGCTGATCAATAGAAGTTTTTTGAACTCTCTAGAAACTGAGCCCTCTAGTGGCGAAGCCCCTTCAGCGATTGAGCCCCTTGACCAATACTGCAACTGAGCAACAATTCACTAACTGAGATCTCCAACAAAAGAAATCTAACATGCAGGATTTCCATCTACCCTAGGATGCTCCTGCATCACTATAATAGGTCATCTAATATATTTTAATATCTGAGAGAACCAATATGATCATTGTGGGTCTCCCTGTTGTGGATAGCCACTTCTCTTTCCATGACTCAAGATGATTATCTATTTTAGTTAAGATATTAACCCATAGATTTTTTGATCTATTTAATTTATCCATGGGAAGCCCTAAATACTTACATGGTAATTTACCTTTCTTGAAGTCTAAGATTCTACAGATCTCGTCTTCAGTTTTAAAATATCTATTAAAGAAAAAATATTCAAAGTTTTCCTTGTTTATAAGTTGTCCTAAAGCTTCTGAATAGGCATTTAATATCCTTTTTAGATTATTGGATTCTTCTATATTTTCTTTACCATATAACATTGTATCATCCACAAATTTTTGATGGGTTACTGGTTCAAGTTCACTTGTGATCTTAATCCCCTTTTACCTCACCACACCATCTTGCTTTTGTCAGTGTCCGACCTAGAGCTTCAGCCATAATAATAAAATGAAAGGGGGATAATGGATCCCCTTGACCTAATCCCCTAGAAATAGTGATAAAAATTTTTGGAGATCCATTTACTAGTACCGATATTCTTAGATAGGAAATACATTCAAATATTAGATTGATCCATTATTTTGAGAAACCAAAAGCTTCCATATATTTAAATAGGAAATGCTAGTCCACTTTATCATAAGCTTTCTTGATGTCTAATTTAATAAGCATGTTGGGTTCTTGATAATGTTGGAATGAATGTATAGCCTCTTGAGAAATAACTACTCCATCCAATATTGATCTCCCAGGTACAAAGCTAGTTTGTTTGTCGGCAATAATTTCAGGTAGCAATTTTTTAATTCTATTAGCTAGAGTTTTAGTCAATATTTTATAAATTGTGTTACATAATGAAATAGGTTTATAGTAATAAAATCTAATGGTGCTTTATTTATCAGGCATTAAGGAAATAAAGGTATTATTCATTTTCTTCAATATCTTACCAGAGTTTCTTATTCTTTCGAGAACTTCTATGACCTCATCTCCCAAAAAAGACCAACATTTTTGATAAAATAATACTGGGAACCCATCAGGCCTAGGAGCTTTGTCTGGGTGCATTTTCTTAACAAAATTTTTGACGCGTGACTTTGGTGATTTTTTTATTTAGCATCTTATTTTGATCTTTTGTAATTATACTAGGAACATTTTCTAAGACGATCTTTGAGCATCCCAATTGGAACCTTCTTTATTGTTAAGGATGCCTTCAAATTAAGTTGTTGATTCTTTAACAATGTTATATGGATCCTCCATAATCACCCAATATAGATTATAAATTTTTATAATATGATTTAGATCCCTTCTTATCTTTGTGTTGTGAAAAAACTTTGTATTCTTATATCCTTTAGTCAGCCATGTCTCTCTCGATTTCTGACGCCAAAATATTTCTTCTTTAGCCAATATTTCCTCATACTTATTTTAACAATTCCTTTTCCTTTAACTAGCTTTCTTGGTTCATTACCTCTTTAATTACCTTCTCATTCAGTTCTTCTATTTCATTTTCCAAGTTTTCCTTAGTTTCAAAAATGTTTCCAAAATGTTCCTTGTTCCATTGTATGAGCTTCCTCTTAATGGATTTTAGTTTTGACATGAAGATAAATGCTTTTGATCCTTCAAAATGTACTTATTTCCACCATTGATCAACCATCTTTAGAAAAATTTTCATCTCTTAACTACATCATTGCAAACTTAAACGGGCATCTACTCGGTCTTTTTCCTTCTTCAATAAACAACATTATTGGGTAATGGTTAGAACATGACATTGGAAGAATTGAGGATACAAAATTGTAATTGAAATCAATCCAGTCACCTTTGAAGCAGAACCTATCCAGCTTCTCAAGAATATTACTAAATATTGAACGTCTATTGGTCCATGTGAATTCCCCATTTTCCATGCTAATTTCCATTAATTCATTTTTAAATACCCAACCCTTGAATTCTATTGTAGTTGCAAATTCTCTGGCTAAGCCTCCCCTCTTTTCTTTTTTGCTTAATATCACATTAAAGTCCCCTTGAATTATGAAATTTTGATCCATAAAATTTGCCAGAAGATTCCCTATTTTTTTCCACATTTATCTCTTATCTTGGATGGGGATCGAACATTAAATATTAATCAACACAAAGCATAAATGACTTCTTATACTTTTTTCTCTTATGTAGATCCAAAATTTATTGATTCCAATTTTCTCATATGAAACTAATCTAGGGTTCCAAATAATGTGTAATCCACTAGATTCTCCATCTGTAAGTTCTCTTTCTAGCTCCTATAGACCTATCTTCTTTATGAATATTTGCAACTCTTCCTTTCCTAATTTTGTTTCCTGCATCATAATAATGTCTTCTTTAAAGGTGAATATACAACACGTGAAGATGTACTATTTGTTAGGGGAATTTATGCCCATAACATTATATGTGATTATCTTCATTTCTCATTGGGAAGGAACTTCCCCTTCCCTTCAGATAAAAGTGTTGTGATCTTTTCTTGACCCACCATATTTGCATCTTTCAGTCTTAGTTCATTAATTGACTCTCTTCCCCTTTTCTTAACCACTTTGGCACAATCAGGAGAGGAATTTCCAATTCCACTTAATGATAGACCTAGTTCTTTTATATTACTTCCCTCCTCTCTAATTTCTTCATTATCTTCCTCCTCCATTCCTTTCCCCTCTACACTTATAGAATCCACTATTTTTCCAATTAGATTCTGTATATCTCTTAAAATATATTCATCAACATTTTTTTGTGATAGATTCTAATCCTAAAAGTTCATTAATGGATTCGATCTCCAACCCTTCTATTTGTTAATATCCTCCTCTTCTAATAGTGTCTTTTCTATGGGTAAGACTTTCTTTTGGGACCTCTCTATTGTTTCTGTTTAATCCCCTTCCTTAATTGACCCACCTCTTCCATAGCCCATTCTTCCTCAGCAGTACCTTTCTCTATGTTCTCCAGTTCTATTGTAACTACTTCCTTCATAATTTCTTCTTTCCCTGGAATATCCTTTAATGATTCCTTATACTTAGATTTTCTTATGTCCGAATCTGTATGGGTATCTATTACTTTATCAATTTGTGAGTTTATTTTGAATCCCATGTGAATCATTTCATTAGCAGAGGGAAGGTCAAATTCTTGGGGGATATCCAAGTTTTTATTTTCTTCTACCCCATTCTCATCCATAGTTGTTGATATTTCAAATCAAGCCTCCTTTATGTTGGTCCCCTTATTTCTTCCACTATTTCACCTTCCTCAATTTCCAGGAGTGGATCCTCTTTATCGGGTTTCCTTAAAGGGGAAGGGATGACTTTATTCAATTTATAATTTCTTAGGTTGCTTGATGATGTAGATACATTCCATTTAATCACATTGTTTCCCTCCTCTAAAACCATAATAGTGCTGGCTAAGAATCTCGCTCTTAAATTTATATTCTTCTTGCTCAGGATCTTCGATTCATCAATTTCTTCATCATAGTAAGATGGATTTATAATCCAGTTGCATATTTCCATTGTTTCTTCTAATGGACCTAGGGTTTCAAATTTCTTATCTATTCATAAAAAAACATTAACATCATAGGAGATATCATTAGTATTAACCCCTACGCATCCTAGAAAGGTCCCCTGACATGATCCTATCTCATCTACCACAACAAGAAAATGATATTCAACAAGAATCCACCCAATATCTATCCACCTATATCTAACGACTAGCCTATATACTTTCAGATTGAATGAACAAAAAATTTCTCAAAGTGGAAATTAAAACCTTTATAAAACCTAACATTTCCAAACATAATCTCATTTCTTACTGAAGAATTCTCACATAAAAGGAATAGGGTATTATTTCCTAGGTAGGAAATTCTTACCTAGGGTGGGAATTTTTTTCCCACCATGTTTTCATGTCCTTGAAATCATATTATTTCCATTCCAAATTGCTATAATGCCCAACTCATACTTTTCCCAAACGGGTTTGATGAAGTTAGCTTCCAGTTGGAGACAATTTTGCAAACCTTCGTCGTGAGTGATTATAGGGTTCGACATAGGGTTGATGGGTATGTAAACCTTCCTGGTTCCTAACAACACTTTTTTGACTTTTGAGGTTGTATCTCCTTTTTGTCATAATGTTCCTTTATTCTTAAAGCCTCATCTATTCTGCCCTTCCCTAGATTCAATTTTCATTTTCCACTGACCCTGTCTTGCCTCTTTTTGTTTCCATGTCTGGCTTCTAAGTCTTCTAGATTGGAAAATTTTCTACTCTCCTCATTCTTTGGGGATTTAGGGTAGATTCCATTATAGATGGATTTTTATTCCTCAATATATCTATTCAACCTATGAATAGGCCTTCGATCTTGATCTAGCAGGGAAAAATAGTTGTCTTTTCTATCTACCTTCCCATTTATACAGGGAGGGAAAGGAGCCCTAGGAACCCAATGAGGGTTATGAGCCTACATTCATAGGAAAATATTTTTCCTTATGAGACATCAAAGATCAAGTTCATTTTCTATTTCACAGAGCATAGAAGAGCCCATTTAAAAAAAATAAACATGTACCACCTTTCTCTCAATTGTTTGTTGTGATAGATCCATTGGTTTCTAAGCAATAATGCCGCTGAATGGAAAATGTCATGTCTCCAAAATTCCACCAAGAACCAAAAAAGTTGTAGCCAAATTAGAACTCTTAAATATAGTTACTTTTTGGGGTTATAACTGACATGCCATGGCTTAACGAAACATCCTACTTGATTATAAAAATAAGGCCCCCTTTAAAAGGCCTTATTTCTATTAGATATGCATAAATAAACTGCTTAAAAGTAGCTATTGGTAGTCAACATCACTTCCATCTCACCTTTTGGGTTCCAAGTATGATGGTTCTGTGATTTTATAAAAGGAAAAGAAACCCTAATCCCATGATTCGATAGATCAAAGCATTATTAGAAATATATAATTGACATCCTCGTCCACCTTCCTAAATTGAATCATAATCACATGATTGTGTTCACTCCTTGCCAGACACTCATTCACCCCCAGAGGTCAAAAAACTCCATTCAAGGAAGAAATTATCTCAAAACCATTATTATTCACCTTAAGATCTTGATTATTAATCCTATTTGGAGAATACACCCCCCACCCATAACATATTTGAAAGGAACCATTTGCACAATTGAAGCTCCACCATGTGAGGCCATGCCAAGCCTTATATAGGAGAAACAACAACAAGGGAAAGGCCATGCTTAAATAAGTAAATTTTGCATCACTGTCTGTATTCATTGCAACTGCATCAGGCACCGCATTCAACACAATATGATCACTTGACAAGTCTATATGTCTTCTTCTTTTAAGTTGGGTTGTTTCCGTTCTTGTTTTATGAAGTTGGGTGATCCTTTCTATCCAAATTATACCAATAATTTTATAAGAGATTTGACCTTTTTCTTCAAACAAAAATTGTCGAGTATTATCATTTTCATGACTTCTAAACCCTCTTTTTATAGACCATATGGAATTTTAAATTTAAATCGAGGAATTGCTATTGAGGGATTTAAATGGATAGTTGTCAATGTCTCATGATTTACTCATGCACTATATCTCTAGAAAAACAATTTAAAATTTAAAAAGAAAGACTTTAAGCAACTATGAAACAAACCCTGGAAGGAAAAAATGCCGTTATTCCAAGAAAGTACCAAATATTTTTTATTTTCAAAAATCTAAGTCATGTTAGTCTGAAGAACAAGAGATGCAGGGAAGACTAAAAATAATAATTGCAAGGGAATATTGCCATCATATTTTTGGAAATAATTAAAAGAACCTAGTTGAATTAATATCATTTTATTTTAGATTTGTGTGTGAATTCTTTCTTCCTATGTAGATGATAAGGATGCTATAGCTTGAGTTCGCTTACAAAAAATAGATTTGATATTTTTTTTTAGTTAGTGTGTTGTTACACAACAACAAAAATGACTTATTAAGCAACAATGATGATAAGTGAAAGACAAATAATTCAAAGAAGACAACAATAATCTCCATAACAATGAACCTCTAACAGTAATCTCCTTTCTTAAACAATGATGGAATATACAACAACGATAATTATAAGGTGACCATTTTATGTGGCGGAGATAATACCAAAACAATGATATTACACAGTAAGTCAAACTAATGCGGGGATATTACCTATTAAGTAAAAAATACTATCAAGTATCAACTCTAGGAGGGATCATTGGCATAAGTCAAGTGCAACTTTGGGTTATTAGTGATCTATTTGTCACGTTAAGATGGAAGGGATATCGATTATTAGTGTAAACAATAGCTAGTTAATGACTTATATAATATTGGTTAATAATGTAAGTGTGGCCTATTAGAATAACTGAGAGGGGGGCAGTGAATTAGTGGCCTAAAAAATATTCCAATAAATTAACCCAAAAACTTATTACCACAATTATAAGCCTCTTTCAGTCCTACAAGATGAATGACTTGAAACAATCTTATCAAATAACTACTTCTCAGAGTTCACTGTTAAACCTTATTCTTACTGTTTACCAATTAGCAGTCTTTCATTTACCTAAATGCAGTAAATAACTTAGTGTATACCGATCAATCCAGATTAGTTATGTGTAATGCAAAACACTAAAGTAATGACTCATAAACACATTGACACATGGATTTTTAACATGGAAACCCTGTTAAGGGGAAAACCACTTGGGACCGATAACCCAAAAATTTCACTCTTCTGAAGTGAGCTCGATGAAGAGACAACCCTGTTAAGGTTACAAACACATTTTTAGGTGTGACCTTGTTAGAGGATTTAAATAGAATAGTTTGTCACTTGATAACTGGCATCTCTATGCTACCTTTTATGACCAAACCATGTGTAGTTTTTCACTTGGTATTTGGAATATCTATGCTATCTTCATGGCCAAACCTTTTGATACCCCTTAGGATGTATCTCAATATATAAAGGGTTGTTGAGTCCTCGGTTAAGAGACTTTCTGATCCAATGATTAAATTGAAATAGTAAATGATCTGTTCACATATACAACTAAACTTTGCAGATTTTTAGATCTATTTTAAGCTCATAATACCTTTCTGATCAATGAATATTTTCAATACCTTTTCTCCACTTCTTTCTTCTCGGTGATGTTGTGCTTCTCTATTGCTTGGTGTCCGCAGAATTATCCATGTTCTTTAGCTTGATTGATTAGGACTGTATGAAGTTGTTCTTCAACAGTTTCTCTTCAGCATCTTCTATCTCTATTCACTCCCCTAATTCATAATGAATTATATTGTCTCATTACAGACATTATTTCACCATTTCTTAGTTCTTGAATTTCTTGTTCTTGGTGTGATATGAAATTCTAGCCAATCTTGCTTCAAAGCTTTACTTCAGTTTTATCCTGTAGATTTATCTTTGACAACTGGAATAAAATAAATTTAAATATTTCTCTTATATCTAGCTTTAACTTGTCGATGAAAACAATATTAAAAAATAGTTAACTCCTTCTTTATCTCTTTCCAGCTAAGTCTTTTTTCATTTCTGAACTTAAGTTCTTTTCGGTGTTTTAACTCTTTGTTATCTTCGGTCAACACTTCAGTTTTCCTCGGGCATCTCCGTCGGGGTTGTCTGTCCATCAGGTATCACTATGATTCTTCTTGTTGGTAATGTGCATGATTCTTCTTGTCAGCAATGCTTGTAATTCTTCTTGTGTATCACTGTGACTTTCCTCTCAGGTTTTTCTGTCCATCGGGGTGTAGTGCCCGTCAGTGTTTGTAGTCACTTAGTGAATACTGATCTTTTATGCATTATTGAAAGCATAACCTTTATCTTTCTGGTTCTCTGAATTCTTTGACACTATGTATATAACCTATTAGATTATATCAAGTTGACATTAATCACAATACAATACTTTAACTGATTTAATGTCTTGCATTTACTTTTTGCAGCTTGGTGATCATCAACTTAACATCTTCAAGCATTCAATCAGTTATAGTTCATCAAGGGCACTGAGATTTTTTAGTAATATCTAAATTTTAGTGTGGCCCTTTACTCACGGTCATAGAATTAGGTAATATGTATCTCCTCTCATACAATTATAAATCTTGTAGGTTTGGGATCATGTATATTACCTTAATATCTTACAAGAATTGGTTCTCCATCGTAGTTATGAACCGTTGGGTAGGTAACCTTATGAGGAGGTCTACGTATAACTTATTTATAGGTAGAATCTAATTAGGATTTCATCCTTGTTCACCTAATTGGGTAGCAGCCAATGGAGACACTGTTTGGGGATTCCACCCTAGAAAGTGGTTGCGTAACCAATTCTACCATCCTTTAAAAGACTAATTTTAAAGTTAAAATTGAACTACAATGTGTCTATGAGTTACGTAGGCAAGGTCATCTATGATGAGCCCCTGAGGCATTAGGTCTGGCCCTTAGGTCTTGTACTTTTGAGTTCTTCCTTGATCTTGCCACCCCTTACCAATATTTTACATAGTTTGCATCTCTTGACAAAACTAGTTTTATATACCTTATGATTGATTTAGCTAAGTTATTGATGTATCCAAATCACTTGTAAGTAATAAGATATTATATTGTATTTAAATGAGTTTTTATGTCTTAGAAATGAAATATTCTATCTTTTAGATAGTGTTTCTTTGTAAAGAGTTTCAGAACTTTTCAAAATCATTTTTAACTTTAATAATAAAAATGTATTTATACTAGACTATAAAAACATAGTGTTGTCATATAATTACTAATGGTTAAACTAGCTACTGAAATATTTCTTGTGGTTTTTGAAGCCACTTCAACCTAAACAAACTTTCAGGCAAAATTCTAGCTGAAATCTTCAACGAGAAGATGAATCTGTTACACTTGTGAGTACAAAAAATTTGTTTGTTTTCTCATATGTTATGATCTTTAGCATGTGATATATAAATATATCATCTATTCTAAGCACTATTTATTACCATCTACAGATTATTTGACAGTAATGAGTTTGAAGGAGGGATCCCCCGTACTTTGGGACTAGTGCCTAATTTGAGGGTTGTGTGATTATCAATCATTTTAATTCTGTATTTTCTTGCTATGTCATGTTTATGGCTTTCATGGCTGCTTTACAGACCATAATTTTATGGGTGCCTGTTTAAATTTTTTGTTTGGTAATATTGCTGGGAAATAAGAGACTTGACAAAAACCAGATTGCTGGTGTGATTCCCACTGAAGTCACCAGGCTAGTAAACCTTGAAGAATTGTAAGAGACCTGTCCTGGGTTTAGGATTTTATAGAATATAATAAAATTTTAATGTGGGTTATTTGGTTGAAAACTTCAATTTGTGATATTTTATAAATTGATATAAATAGTTGTAGTTTTATGTATTTTATAAAAGTGATAGCGAAAATTGTAATTTAATTGATTGACTATCTTTTATATATTATATTTAAGAAAAAAATTAACGGACTGCCAAGAAGATAAATGAAACCATGAGAAACATGTCCTAATCAAAGAAGAACTAAAATCAGAATAGGATAGAAGCAAAGAACTTTCTGTCTACAACCCACAAACATAGCAGAAACTCTTAAAGGAAAAGAGCAGGATTAAATTCTAAACTGCAACATATGTTGCGACTATTTGAAATATAGGGCATTCTCTTCATGGAGTTTAATCTCATTCACATGATTCTTAACCATCATGTGTTCCTTGGGGACCCCTGCAAATTAGAACATAAATACACAGTTTGGAAAATGATATCTGAATAAACTTTTATAGTAACTTTGTTTTCTCTCGCACCATATGATTTGAAAATAGTGACAAGAATCTACATGTAGATGCTATAGAATGAATGATGTGATATGTTTCTTATATAGCCTAGTCTACTAAGATTCATATATTTTGACAACTTTGATGGAAGATATATACCTCAATCTTTTATTCTCATTCTTGTATCAAATACCATAACAAATCCTCTTCCAAAAATTATTTTTCTATCACATTAGATTCAAATACCTTATGCTGGAGGAAAGCTAAGAATAAAATGTGGTATCTTTGTTTAAGCTAGTTTATTAAGTAGTTTAATGATTGTGGGAATTTAGTTAGCTAAACTTTGGATCACATTTATTAAATATTGGCTTAACATCAAACATTGAGAGGTATCTATTTTACCAAAGTCATATGAGGAATGATCATATCGAGTGTTTGGATTATAGGTTAATGAATAATTGGATTAACAGTAAACATAAGATAGTTTCTATAGCATTAAAATTTGAGGAGTTTCTATTTTACAAAAAATCATATGGGACATTGATCATATGGAGTGTGGATAATAGGTTGATGAATCATTGACCTAAAATTAAACATTGAGGGATATCTATTCCACTAAAGTCATATGATACATGATCATATAGAGTATTTGGATTGTATGTTGACGAATCATTAGCTTAACTTAACATTCAAGGATTTCTATTCCATCAAAATTATATGGGTTGTTATCCTTTTCAAGTGTCATGAAACCTCCATCCAACAAGATTTTATCCTTCGTAGACTCTTTCTCAATCATTCATCTCCTTCGATATTTCTTCTTTTTATAATGATGTAAATAATGATCATGATCATGATCATCCTCATTCTTTGAAACAATTCAAAAAATACATATGAAATTTTTCTTATTGTATATAGATAGTGATCTATTCAAAATACATCAAACACTACTAATTACAAAATGTCATGTCATATTAATACATTCCACTCCTATCATAACAAAGTGCTAGAATACAAACTACCCTTGTCAACTTGAGCAGTAAACCAATCCACTATGAGAGGAAAAATTACATGACAAGCTCCAATAATATAGAACTTTGTCTATGTTGAGTGATAAAAGACCAAAGAAACTAGATCTCCACCGGACCTTTGGAGATATCAAAGTCTAGGGAACTAAACCATGCAATGTCACCTGACAAAAACTAATTTACGAGCTCGCGGAAGCCTCCCTCCTCTTTCAAGCTTCCTTATGTGCTACTACCAAGAAAATGAAAGGGTTTGTGACATCGAATTTTCCATAATAAATGAGATTAATGTTGTTTGATTGTGTAAGATTTTTTATCATCAACATTTTAGATCATTTTCTAAATATAATAACTAAATTTTTCCTCTTAATTATAATATAATAAAAGTAAAATTTTGTATCTATAACTTTTATATTTATACTAATTTTTATATAATATTATAATTTATCAATAATCTTAAAAATATATGAAATTATTTTTAAGTAATATAATTTATTTATTTGGGATTAATATTCAAATTCAATGTATTCATTTAAAGAGTGAAATTTATTTTATATAAAGATCGTTCTGATTAAGTAAAAACATGTTTTACAAGGACCTGAAACCTTTACAAAGTAATAAAGTTCAGCAGGTTTTACAAGGACCTGAAACATAAAGAGTTAAAAACAAATGTTCAACAAAGAGCAAATACAGTTGTGCCTAAGCACCCAAAAAGGAAAGGAAATAGAAAAATAAGCAACTGAGCTAAAAGAGGTCCCATAGATACAACAATAAAAATAGGGACAACAAAAAACCCCAAAGGGATAGAAAAAAGGATAGCTACATTCCGTGCACTAGTTCCTCCGCTTCGATGATCATAATTTGCATGTTGCTGACCAAACTCTTGAGTTCTGCAGTGTCTTTGTCCTCCTTAGGACTATTCTTCTTTGTACTAGCTCTGGTGCGTGATCCCGAGCTGATACCCTCTTTGATCTCTATGCTTTCCTTCTCCTTGTTATCCCTGTCCATTTTGTCTATCAAAATCTGCGCATGGCCACAGTAAGCTTTGAGACTAATAAGACATTGTTCCATGATTTTTTTAACTGTAGCCTCCAACCTCTCCACCTTAGTAGTCAGATTCGTGATCTGCTCAACATTACTATCTTCTCAGCCCTGTCTTGGATGTCTTTGATTTTTCTCTCCATTAGCCCCACTTTATTAACAAATTCTGCTTGGGCTTCAAAATTCCCTACCAATTCTTTCATTTCATTCAGACAAACATCCACTGGTTTTTCCCCAATTCCCATACTATTAAGAATATTTATCTTGGCCTTTATAATATCAACTGGATTTTATTGTGGTCTTTAATCAAATTGCTTACCAGACCAGTGAAACCCACAATGCAATATTTGTTGTCCACATATAATTGATGCTCCCCCGTGTCCACATTGTCGTGGAAATCAAAATCCTTTCGCCCAAAATTATCATCAGTTCTAGTATTCTTATCATCTTTCATATTTCCTTCTTCCTACTTATTCTCTTCCGTATTCTCCCTAAGACTAGTGTCTCCAATGACCTCATCTTTTCTCTCCTCCCTGTTTTCCCCTTTTTCCTTATCCTCCCTATTCTCCTATGTATTATCCTTTAAATCTTCTTTGTCCGAGGTAACATTAATTCTCCTCTTACTGGAGTGGCTACTCTTACGGGTAATTTTAACTTTTTCCTTACCCTCCCTGCATTTCCTTTTTTTATCCTCCTTTTTCTCCTCCTCAATATCAGTCTTTGTTTCTGAATCCTCATTTTGAATCTTCTTCTTTGTTATCTTTTTACCCTTTTTCTTTCTGATTCCCTCCCCAATCTCCTCATCACTATCCTTCTCCATTTCTGACCCTTCAGAGTAGGATTTCTTCTAGTTTTTTGAAACACCCTTTCTGTTAGATTTAGGGGTTTTAAACCCTTTGGAATCCTCTTCAATTTCTATTTCTTCCCCATACATACTATCATCTTCATCCCCTTCAGTCTCTTCTTCCTCCTTCAAGATATTCTTCCCTAAAGGCCTTTCCACTTTCTTAGATTTTAACACCTCATATATGAGAAGCATAAGCCCTTGGTGGGATGCATGATCCCCCTTCGGGTCTTTCTGTAAACTAGAAATGGTAGCATCTAACAAAATGAGTAGATAGTAAGGTAAACTGACTTTAACCTTGTGCATAAAATGGTTTAATAACATGAAATGGTGCCCATACGCCCTAGTAAACCTACCATCAAGAGTGACATAGTTGATGATCACAAGGACATACCTCCAAGGTCTGGAAATGCGCTTCAGATTATGGTAGGAAGCATAAATCTTGACTAGTCTATTATTTTCCTTCTCATCTTCCAGGAAATTCTTGCAAGCTTTATCCAAGATCAGTCTATCTCTATAAAAATTAATTCCATCCATACCCATTCCTATAGCTTCAGCAATGATCTCCTCCGTTACCTCCATATACTGGCTGCCAACCAAGATCTTGCCCTCTTTCCATGATTTCATAAATATCCTAGTGATAGAAGGATTCCTACCATGGAGTTGTTCTAGAAAAATAGCCAACCCACCCTCTTTCATGATTTTCCATACTCTGTTCTTTTTCTTCCAGTTGTTGTAGTTAACAGGCTCAACCCTTTTCTTATTTTTGCCCATTTGCTTACTCTAGTTGTAGAAAATGTTTTTGTAATGGCTATTGATAATGCCAAAATGAATATTATGCAAAGCCAAAAAGAGCCAGAAAGCATGCCAAATCCAACTCACAATCATGATAGAGTACTTACACCTTCGAAGGCAATAATGACACATCACCTCCATATTAATGATTTTAAAACATCTTACCATTTATAATAATTTTTTGATGGCTCCTCAATCGATCCATCTCAAGCAATAATTTCACTTGAAGTGGCACATCATTTCCATCATTCCATTGAGCCATCTCATCACTCTTACAAGTAGTATTCGCCACCCAGTCAGCAACACCATTTGCCTCACGGTAATTATGAGTAATAATACATTTTTCAAAAGAGTGCATAATTTCTTTGGCTTTTTGAATAATATTATAAATAGTCCATGAAGCGGGAGTGTCATTGTTTAAACATTTGACTATGTTGAGAGAATCCCCTTCTAACCAAACTTTAGTGCTACCTTTTTCTTTGGCTAAAATAAGACCCTGAAGAGCCACACAGGCTTCTACAAGATGATTCATTTGATTACCAATGGAGATAGCTTTTATACCTGTACAGACACCATTTTCATCTCTAATGACAATGCCACATCCTTCCACCCCCGGATTTCCCTTAGAGACACCATCAAAATTGATTTTCTGCCATCCCTTCAAGGGACAATCCCATCTAGCATCCTCTCTTTTGGCTTTGTTATCCTTTTTTTTGGAGTTGCCATTGATTTTCCAATTTTTGAACAAGGTAATATCATTCTCCTGTAGAGGTTCCAACACTTTATCCTATAACATCATATTCTCTTTTATGGCTCTCTTAATCTTAAAGAAAACCTCCTTCTCACTATTCATCTTATCTTTGAACACTCTATCATTTCTTTCTCTCCAGACCCCCCAGCACACATGGGGGAGGACAAAATTCCACATCTTAACAATAGTGTCATGCTTTGTAGGATAGATCCAAGATTTAAAAAGACTCTCCAGATTATTAGGAAAAACCCACTCAATGTTAAGGATCTAGAAGAAGAGATCCCAGATCTTTCTGACAAAGGGGAAGTGGATGAAGATATGTCCCGCACTTTCCTCCTTCTTACAAAGGTAGCACCTGTTCACAATAGTCATACCTCTTTTTCTGAGATTGTCAATAGTAATAATTTTATTTTGCATCATTATCAAGAAAAAAACATTAATTTTAGGAATGAGGTTTTTATCCCAGACTTTTTCCCAAAAAGGCTCAATAAAGTCTTCAAACTCCAAATGGTACAGAGAAGAGACAGTTAATTTACCATCAATACTATGTTTCCAAAAAATTCTATCCTCTTCCTCAATCAGATTGATTGAGTTGAGAATTTTGTTAAGATGTCCCAGTCTTATATCAATGATAGATAAATCTTTCCAATGATCCCTTTCCCAATAGTCTTCAACTTTCCTTCCAAAAATAATTTTGCACTAATTCTCATAGATACTCCATTCAGGTAATTCCTTGAGGGGGGAATGAAGAAGCCACTCATCTTCCCAAAAAAGAACCTTGCTACCGTTACCCACTTTCCACTTAATTCCTTTTTTGATTCTGGATTTATTTTTCATAACATTTTTCCATATGAAGGATCCAACCCTGTCCCTGTCCTTATTCAGAAAGGCATCAAGATTAGGCCTATCTGTATTGTACTTATTATCCCATATAAGAGTCCATTCTCCTTTTGAGTTATAATATCTCCATATTAATTTAGTAAGGAGATTCTCATTCAAGTTCTTAATTCTTCTTAGCCCTAAGCCACCATTCTTGATCGGACAACAAACTTTGTCCCAGGCTATAAGCGCTATCCTTTTTTTTTCCATTCCTGTCCATAGAAACTATTTTTGAATTTTTTCAATAGCTTCACCAAAATTTTTGGGGATTTTAAAAATGCTCAAATCATAAAGAGGGAGACCTTGGAGGGTTGCTCTGAGAATCTAGATTTTACCCGCTTGACTTAACATCATCCCTTTCCATCCTGCAAGTTTACTGTGAAATTTATCCACTAAGGAGCTCCAAAAAGTATTAGGAGGATCCAAACAGAGAGGGAGACCAAGATAAGTACCAGACATAGTCCCCATATCACATCCTAAAATCCTTATGATTCTCATCTTTCTTCTATCAGGGACATTGAAGAGATACACCAAACTCTTTCCCCAATTTATAAGCTGGCCATAAGCTTTCCCATAATTAGTCAAAGCTTTCTTAATATTGCTAGCATTTTTAACTATGGCTTCTCCCATAATTACTGAATCATCAACAAACTGCTGATGAGAGCAAACTTGGTTCTTCGAAGATGGGTGTAACCCTTTAATGTCTCCTTTCCTCACCTAATTCTCCATATACCTTCCCAGGCATTCAACCATGAGTATGAATAGAACAGGGGATCCCCTGTCTTAATCCCCTTGAATATTTAAAGAACGAGGTAGGGGACCCATTAACCAAAACCAAAAAAGTAGCTGAAGAAATAAGCTAGAAAATGAGATCAGTACATCTTTTATTAAATCCAAAAGCCTTCAACACTTGCACCAGAAACTCCCAGTCCACTCTATCATAAGCTTTAGACATATCCAGTTTCAGAAGAAGGCCCTCATTCCTAGACATCACAAGAGAATGAACATTTTCATGGATAGTGATGATAGAGTCCATGATTTGTCTCCCAGGGACAAAACCATTTTGTTGCCAAGAAATCAAAGAAGGGAGAATCGCCAAAATCCTAGTAGTTAGAACCTTAGAAATAATTTTGTAAATAGAGTTGCACAAACTAATAGGTCTAAACTGATCCATCTTATTGGCTCCCTATTTCTTAGGGATAAGGGATATAAAGGTTCCATTCAACTCCTTCAGAAGTTTTTTAGTTCCAAAACTCTCTTTAACTGTGTTGGTCACTTCCTTTTCAATAATATGCCAAAAATATTGGAAGAAGAACATAGGAAATCCATCCGGCCCAGGGGATTTTTCTCCCTCAAAAGAAAAGAAAACCTTTTTAATCTCAGAGTTAGAAGGGATAGCATTGAGCCCAACATTCTGATTTCCATTAAGGATATTTGGAATGCACTTCAGAAACTCCCTTTGTTCATCCTTGTCGAGCTCACTATCCTTTTGCAACAAATTTTGAAAGAAGTTTTTTGCCTCCAATATGATTGCCTCCTCATTATTAGAAATAGTTCCACTAATGTTGAGCTTAGAAATCCTATTAGCCATTCTATGTTTTAGCATATTCATAAAGAAATACTTAGTATTTCTATCTCCCTCCTTCAAGAAAATCTTTCTTGATCTCTGTCTCCAAAAAGTTTCTTCTTTTGCAATAATGTCATGCATCTCGACTAGCTTCCCATTCTCTTGGTCTCTTGAAATATAAGCATAACCATCCTTTTGGATGCTGTCCTAGATTTCCTTAATCTCTAAACTAACACTAGCCTTAGTAGTAAATATATTGCCAAAAGTCTCTTTATTCCAAGCTTTGATATTATCCTTGACATTTTTAAGTTTTTTAGCTAGGATGAACATGGCAGTCCCCTTAATATTTATTTTCCACCATTCCTCTATCCTTTGTTCAAGTTGTGGGTGCAAAGTCCACATTTTCTCAAATCTAAATGGAAATTTTCTTTTCTTATCAATTAGGTCAGCCAGAAAGGTTATGGGATTATGATCCAATCCCACCCT
Organism: Thuja plicata; assembly: GCA_018584345.1. Classification (NCBI taxonomy): domain Eukaryota; kingdom Viridiplantae; phylum Streptophyta; class Pinopsida; order Cupressales; family Cupressaceae; genus Thuja; species Thuja plicata. The sequence goes on along the minus strand of MU223815.1, from coordinate 1,363,279 downwards.
AATATGAGCTGATAAAGAGTAATAATAATTAGTGAACCAATCATTAGTTATGAGAGCCCTATCCAGCCTAACTTGAATGAGGTACTTACCATTTCTTCTATTAGTCCAGGTATATTCAGTTCCATGTAACTCAATATCATGGAGAGAATGACAGTCAACAAAATTCATGAGGTCGATCCTGCTGTCCAGATTAGATTGGCTTCCTCCAATTTTTTCCTTTTCTCTTAATGGGGTATTGAAGTCTCCCATACAATCCATTCTTCATTAATAAAGGAATTTCTCAAAGAAGATAGCTACTGCCAAAAGACTTCTCTACCTTTTTTAGTATTGGGGGCATAAATATTAGTCAAAACCTATGAGGTATTATCCTTCAGATGCCTAAACTTGTTACAAGCCACATTATCAACTTGATATATAATATCCCCTTTTATAATGTCTTCATTCCATATATTAGCAATGCCCCCAGAAGAACCATTAGAGTCACCCCCACAAGTTATCCCATTCTTAAAAAATCTAAGCTTTTCAACTTTATCCTTGAGCATTTTTGTCTCTTGAATCAAAAAAATATCTGGTCTATTATCCCTAATCATATTCCTAACAATGTCCTACTTATGGGGATTATTCAGCCCCCTAATATTCCATGATATAATCTTCATGATTTAACAAAGGATCCTACATCCAGAATCCGTTGGCTTCCATCTGCAATGTTCTTTTTGACCTCTTTATTTCTTGCCTTCTTGTTTGACAGCCTCCCTGGAGAAGATATAATAGCTCCCACATCTCCATTCCTACTACTTCTTGTTGTTACCTTTCTTCTTGGTAGCTCTTTGTCCTTCTTTCCTTTTTTTTTTTTCTCTCCTTGAGTTTCTTTCTCATCTTCCATTTCACTCTGTTCCCCTGCAAGGATTTGGCTTATCTCAGTAGGGTCCCACCAGTTAGGTATTTCAGTTTCATGATTTCTCCCCCCCTTAGGAGTCATTTCTAATTAATTAAGGGTTTCTTGACTCACCACCATATCTTGTTGTTTTTTCTACTCTTTAGAATTTTCAATCACTTCTTGAGTGTCAGACTCTGGGCTTCCTTCCTGTTGTTTATACTTTTTCTCCCCATTAGGATCTTCCATTTCTTCAACTTCTATATCCACTATTACTGATTCCATAATCTCCCCTTCTTCCACTTGGGCTTCTTCTATATCTTGGTTCTGTTCTTCATTTTCATCTTTCTCAGGATCTTCATTATTTATAAGAATAACTGCAATAGGTTTGGATATGACAGTATTTCCCATAAGAGCACTATTAATTGTGTTAGATTTACTATCTTGTCCCTTTTTCTCTTTTTTCTGGCCTTCCCTAGCTATCTCTTTTACAAATTTTATAGTTCTCCCTACAGGAACCCATTTCTTGTTATTTTTCTGGATGAATTTTGCCGGGCACTTCTTTGCCCAATGTCCAGCTTTCTTGCAGTGAAAACACGTAAAAGGGATTGTTTCATATTCAATAGCTTTCTCCCACGATCCCAATTTAGAGTTTAGATTTATTTTCTCTGGCATATCTATGTCCTGAGTAATGCCAACACATATCCTTGTGTAGGTGAGTCTTCTCCTGGAAGCAGTAACATTATCTATAGAGAGAAGTTCTCTGAATGAGTTAGCTATCCCTGCAAATATATCCTCCAACTAGTATTCAAGAGGCAAACCATGGAGCTTGATCCATATAGACACCTGACTGACATCTTCCTCCTCAAAGACTAAATTGGGGCACCATTTCTGGAGAAGAGTGTTTTTCCCAATCATCCAGGGCCTGTTGCATAGGACATTCAATCTATCTTCCTCACAAGAGAAAAAAAAAAGACATACAACCCTTTGCCATGGCTACCACATCAACTTTCCCTTTCATACCCCATCTTCAGGATACAAAGGCCCTTACCACTTCAATATTTGGTCTAACCCCTAAAAAATCTTCCAACCAGGGAGTTATTCATTCTAGCTATAGAATGATCAATGATCTAGTTTGGGATGTCTATTATAAAGCTACCTTGAGAAGGTATTGAAATGTTCTTAACCGGTGGTAAACATGATTTACTTGAGGGTTTGACTCCAAAAAGGGACGCCCATTTTCTGGAAGACTTCTATGGTTCATTAGTCATGGGTCCCCCACCTGGGTCTCCAGATGCCAGACCAGCATCGGGATCCTTCCCTTGGTTCTTATTGTCCTTCCCATTGTCCTGCTTACTATTCTCAGAAGGTCCTGCCCCCTTCGAACCAATCCCGCCCAAATTCAAACTTGAATTTGGTAGATCCTGCGTTCCAAGCTCCCGTGCTCCTCTCCCGCTCGACATCCCTAATCCAAATTATGTAAATTATGTATAGAAGATAAATACAAATTTAAGTTGTATTCCTTGTTTTTCTATATATTCTTTTAAAAAAATGCTAAAATGAGTTGTTAGGTATTCTTTATAGGAATTTATTAAATAATAAATTTAGAGGTGGCATACTAGATTTGTCAACACTAAATAGGCTCCAATACATGTAAGTGGATGAAACATTTAAACATATGTGTTTATTTTATTTTATTATTGTAATATCTCTAACTCATTTGGTGTCCTAGGGATTTGAGAAACATTTCCTTTGATACATTCATAGTCCCTCAATGGATGACAAGCTTACAACAATTAAACACATTGTAAGTTATTTAAATATCCAATTTCAATTGTAGAAGAAAGGGAAATATAGATGAAAAGTCTTATAATTTATTTTCTTGTTTCAGGTTTATGGATTATTGCAATATATCTAGACAAGCTTCATTAACCATTTTTAATATTGAAACACTTGAGACAGTATGAATGAAAACAATCAATTGAATAGAACAATGAATATTAGCCCCAATCCTTCAAATTTGCTAAAATGGGTAGACCTTAGATATAATGACATAACTACAGTTCATGAGGATGATGATGTGTCTCTATGGTGAGTAACATTTGACAATGTATCAATTAGAGTAAAAAAAAATTATTAGCATCCTCAAAAAAGTTTAAGATTTAAGTGAAAGTACATTGTAATATAATCCACAATTTTCCACAACAAGATTTATGCAACTTAATTAAGATATTGCTAAAAATGTTCTCAAATCACTTAAATATACTAGGAAAATATCATTTCTCTCATTAACTATGAGGACTCTTTTCTATTGAATTTTTTTGTATTTCATTGTTTCAATTGAATATATCAAAGTTCAACTTGATTTGACACTATAAAGATAATATTTTCTTTGTTGTTTCTGGATTTGATTGTGTGTCACTTTTGTTATCAACATTTCTGATCACATTCTGTGATCCATCATTAGGATAAGAAAGATTACATGAGATGTGATCCATCATCAATCTTGTCTCTGTAACTCTTTCTCATCATGGTGATGGATGACAAAGTGTGATCATGAGAAAGAGTTACAAGAGATGTGATCCATCATTAATCGCATTTACCACATATAGTTTTTACACACAACAAATTGTATTTACATTTGAATAGGAATATATGTTATCCTACAAGATTAATGTTTTTTCAATGATAGGAATGCAAAACATGCTTTAAACATTTCTATGGAGGCATCAATGTTCTTGGGTACCCGCGCACCATTCCTTTCACTTCAGTATCATTGTGTCAAGGAAATTTTCTTGTTCTTAATAAAAATCGTTGACCTCTTCCTCATTATGAGTTTATCATCGTTACAAAAACTTATCTAGTTAATGAACTTTATATCCTTATGAATTATGCTACTGTGACTTTTTGGACACTAATAATCATTGGTTTCTCTTTTTCCCTTGGGAATGATTTTTAGGTAGAAATGGTAGGATACCATCTATCTTTCTTGAAGACTCTTTATCAAAAGGGAATCAATGTCCTTTATCTTCAATCTAATAAGGGGTGTAGAAGAGTTCTCTACATCAATTGGGTATAGAAATTGAGTGCTATACCCAAACGATGCAGAGCACCTTCTACACCCTAGATTCCAGTGAAGAAACATAAACACGACAACTGAGAAATATAAATGTAGATATCACAACAACTGAGAAACATAAATGTAGATATCATAATCACAATTGTTTGGAGACACAACATAATTGAATGGTATACCCAGATGATGCAACACAAATACTAATCCTCTGGTTCCAAGTTGACACTGCGAGATCCAAGAATAAATTTAGAGAGCAGAGGAGGGCCATAACAACCAAATTAATATAGGGTCCCTATATTATTTTGGTCATTATGGCCCTCCTCCTCCGCTCTCTAAATTTATTCCTTATCTATTGGTTTTTGGATCCTGTAGTGTCAAATTGGAATTGGAGGAGTAGTGGTTGTGTTGCATCATCTGGGTATACCACTCAATTATGTTGTGTCTCCAAACAATTGTGACCATGATGCCTACATTTATGTTTCTCAGCTGTTGTGTCTCAGGACCCCTTATGACCCTTTATGGCCCTTAACAATCCCTAAGAATACATCTTAGAGGTCTTAAAGTGTCGTAAAGGGTCATAAGAGGCTCCTAGGAGGGGCCAGATGAGCTTCCACCTTCACGTGGTTGGCCCTGTTAAGTAGAGAATGTTAAACTATTCTTGAAACAAAGAGAAGCTCAATTTTTTTTTTTTTAAATATAGCATACTGTCGCAAATGCGATGGTGTTCAAAGAATGACCAATGCCAAAGAGCTACATGGGACATCCAGATGTCAGAAATAGCCGACAGATGGATGTTTCATGTACATCATATCCATCCCATACCCATCATAATTGTGACACTCATAATGTGTAACAACAATAGGTTGACCATCCTAGACATTGCATATTGCGACAGTCAATACCATCTCAATTGCGACGGTATTTAGAGACTGACGGATGCCAAAGAACTAAATGCGACATCCATATGTCAGAATATTCTAATAGATGGACATCGCATGCACAACATATACATTACATACCCATCATAATTGTGAAAATCATAATGTGTAACGGTGACAAGTTAACAATCGTAGCCAGTGCATATTGCAACGGTCAGTACCGTCACAATAATGACAGACATCCCAACCGTCGGTGATTCTGACACCAAAACTACAACACAAATCTATGTCACTTTCTTGATGGGGTAGCATCAGAATTGAGACACTTAGCCATCAAAAATAGGTCTCAAATGTACTAGTGTTATATCATCCATAAAGACTTCAACAATCAAGATAGCATCTTCACAAGTTCTCAAATATAGATTACTATCTGCACTACCTTTTCTGAAACCAAGATGTAATAAATACCTATCTAATCGGGCATACCAAGCTCTAGGATCTTGTTTCAAACCACACAATTCCTTCCTCAATCTAAAAACAATGTCTTCATCATCTTTCAAAGGAAAACCATCAGGTTTCTTAATGTACACCTCTTCCTCTAGATCGCCATTCAGAAATGCAGACTTCACATCCATCTGATATACTTTAAAGTCTTTATGTGCTACAAAAGAAAGGAACAATCTTACTGCCTCTAACCTCACAATAGGTGAAAATGCTTCTTCAAAGTATATACCTTCCTGTTGTGAATATCGCTTGTAGACCTCTCTAGCCTTATTTCTTACAACCATGCCATCTTCATTCATTTTATTTCTTAAACCCCATTTAGTTCCAATTACATTTTTGTCCTTAGGTCTGGGAACCAATTCCTAAGTGTTTTTTTCTCTATCTGATCTAATTCTTTCTATATTTCATTAATCCAATATTCATCCTTACATGCCTCATCAGTAGTCTTAGGTTCTACCTGCGAAATCAAACAAATCTCATTTCTAGCTTTAGAACTTGTCATAATGCCTTTATTTACATCGCCAATAATCTAATTCTTAGGATGATTTATCTTAACATACCTTGGTGTCTTTGGAGATTCTATAGAATTATCGAAGCATGTCTGAATCTCAAGATTTTTTTATGTCTCTTGACTTTCAATATTCCTCGCATTCTCTGGAATCTCACTTTGAAACCTTTCATCAATTTTTACATTAGCACTTTCAACTATTTTTCTCAATCTTTGATTGAAACATTTATAAGCCTTACTTCTAGTATAATAGCCAAGGAAAATTCCTTCATCACTTGTAGAATCAAAATTCTCAATTTCATCATTTCTTTTGATATAACACTTGCTACCAAATATTCTGAAGTATTTTATAGTAGGAGCATAACCAAACCAAAGTTCATAGGATGACTTATCCATACCTTCTTTGATCTGAATTATGTTCAAAATATAGACAGAAGTACTAACTTCTTCTCTCCAGTGCATATGGGATACATTACCTTCAAGAAACATTGTCCTAGCCGCATCAAGTATAGTTCTATTTGTTCTATCTACTATATCATTCTGTTGAGGTGTCGTAGGAGCAGAAGTATGTTTGTATATCCCATGCTTTTTGTAGTAAGCATTGAATAAATCTGATGTAAACTCTCCATCTATGTCTAAGCTCAAACATTTTTATCTTAAGACGTGATTCATTCTCAACTTTTGCCTTGAAAATCTTGAACTTATCAAATACTTTAGATTTTTCTTTGAGAAATGCAACCCATGTCATCCTAGAATAGTCATAAAAAAATTCATAAAGTACCTTTCACCATAGTAAGATCTAGTCCTTGTAGGACCAAAAAGATATGTATGTACAAGATCCAACTTCCCTCTTGCTAAGAAGGATTTTCTCTGAAAGATGCTCTTAGTTTGTTTTCCAATCACACACACTCTGCACATAGTGTTAGTAGGCTTCACAATTTTTGGCAAATCTCTAACTGCCTTAGTGCTACTGGACCTTAAAATATTATCAAAATTTAAGTGACAAAACCTTCTATTCCATAACCAATTGTCATCTATCTTCATAAAAAAACAATTTTCTTTTGTAGTATTCATCTCAAACACATTACCTCTTGACTTAGTACCTAATGCGATCAAGTTTCTAGATTGACCTCTAATATTACATTTTCCAACCATAAATGACAAATGATTACCCTTGTCCACAATTTTTCCAACACTCAACAATTTTGTGCTTAAGTACATCAACAAGTAAGACATCATCAATGCTTTACCCTCAAGAGATATTGAACCAACTCCAGTGATTAACTTAGGAGTGTTATCACCAAATCTAACTATGCCACCATCATATCTATTCAGTTGAACAAATTTTTCTTTATTACTAGTTATATGATATGAACAACCACTATCAACGATCCATTTTGATTTCTTTTCAACATGTGATACTAAAGCTTTGTCTTCATGAATAGGTTCATCATCTTTAATAACAATAAATCCAATTTCATTCCCATCATTCAAAAAATCATCATCAGACACTCCTTCACTAGCATAGTAACATTCCTTATCCTTGGAGTAATTAGACTTGTAAAACTTTGACTAATGCTTAGGAACCCTTGTAGGACATCTAGATTCAAAATGACCAATATTATTACAAGAAAAACATTTCAGGGGCAATTTTCCTTCAAACTTACCCTTACCTCTCCTTTCCCTTTTTGTAATTAGAGCCACAATTTTGTCCACTTTCCTCTATTTTTCTTCAATATGTGCTCAATCATCATCATATTATCCAAGTTATTCATGTATATTAATAGATCTCTCAAGGCTTGATAAGTTCCTTTTATCATTATAACAATAGCCTTGAATGCAGACTCTACTTTGGGTAACTCTGCGGTCTCAAAGGTGGTCAGCTTAGCAATCACGACTTCTCTATTGAAATTATTTTTCAGTGCTATGATCTCCTCTATCACTTTCACTTTATTCTTAAAGGCAGGTCTCAAAGATCTAAGAATCTTTGTGATCAATTCATCTTTAGTATATGTGTCTCTTGAGTTTCTGGTTCTAGTAACAACCTCTGTAATCCTCTGTACATATTCTTTGCCATTCTCATCATCTCACATCCTTAGATTCTCTATTTTATCTATCCAATTCTTTAGTTTTTTTTTCTTAGTGTATTGATCTCCTTCATATAGAGCCTCTAGCCTTGTCAAGATCTTGTGAGCTGGATCATGATATTTAACCTCTGTAAATTCTACCTCAGAGAGCACACTTATCAGTGCTTCCCTTGCAACCATATTATAAGAAAACAATTTATTTTCTTCCTTAGTAGAATTTCCTAGTTCATCTTTTGCCTTGATCAGTTCATCCTTCTTTGTAATCATCCAGTAGTCAATTCCAAAGAAGATCAAATGAGTTCTCATCTTGTTCTTCCAACTGTCAAAATCTTCAACATCAAATTTTGGCCTCTCCTTCCTATAGTAATCCATCTCAGAATCACCTCAAGCAGTTAATCTTTCTCCCAAAGGACCAAAAGTTTTGATACCAATTTTTAGGAATAATACAACTGAGAGGGGGGTGAATCAATTATATGAAAAATAATTAAACTTTAAACTTTAAACCAATTACTTAATGCAAATCTAGACACTTCAAGAACAACACCATAACACAAGTATTTTATTGTCGAGGAAACCCTGTTAAGGGAAAAAACCCCGATGGGGATGGAACCCACAAAATAATGCACTAGAAATATTGTATCCCTATTATGAGATCTATCCCTATTAGGAGATAATTAGTACATCCAGTACAAGTCGCTATTAAAGGAAAAACCCTGTTAGGAGTTGAATGAAATGATGAGTTCACTGCCTGATCACACTACCCAAAGTGAAGGTTAAATCCACCTTATGATGGTTAAACCCACCTTCTGGACTCACTATCCAAAGAGAAGTATAAAAGTATCCTTATAACAGTGAATTGAATGATATCAACTTTATTTTCTTATAAAATTCCAATGAAGTGAATTAAAAAATATAATCGCTTCTCTACATCCAGGAGAACTCACATCTACATGCTCACAACATCCAATACATCCAATCCATGCGCTTACAACTCAAGACGCTAATTTCCTTTATACAAGTTACAGTAAGCAATCAAGTTGGTATGTTAAGACTTCCCCAATGCACAAACAATTACATATACCCTTTCTAAGATACACACAATACCTTACACAAGTATTTAACAAATATAAATCAACAGTTACATGTCAAGATCCATAACTCACACTCTCCAATCATTAAGCACATTACATCTTTGTAGTCGGCCCCAAATAGGTCTTCGCTAGTCCACATGCCTCAAATGAAATCATCAAGAATCTGATGATCCAAGAATAAAAAAGAATGTTCTATCATATATCTTTTATCATTCCTTAATCTTGTATATCATAACTCATGCTCACATCCAAGTTATCAAAACCTAGAGACCAACTCTATTCTAATCTTCTATCACTTCTCTGTAACCAGTCTTTACCAAAATAGCTATCAATCATGCAAATACCACTATAAGATCCAACAAAATTAGACATAAGGTACACACTCATTCCTCTATATATATCCCTATTCACATACTCTCAAACATCGTACATTGTCCATACACATCTGTCAATCTCGCCTGTTCCTGTGATAACCAGTCTTTCTGAAACTTCTAATGCATCTAACTAAAACATATGTTGACATCAATGAAAAAAAATGAATGTCAACATCTCAAAAAACAATAATTACAACACAACATACCTTTTTCTTTCATTCTCCTTAAGTTTTCTAACATCAGACTCATTCTGATTTTGATTATTGAAGTTATCACAATTTTCTAACCCTTTTTTATTTGTTGTTGTATCTACATCTACTGATCCTTTTGTATTATTCTTGATCTGATTCTCATTAGAAGTTTGTACCTCAAAAGATATACCAACACTTTGTTCATCTAATTTGTCTTTGCAATAATCAGACTGAGTTCTATTATGATAAACAATTTTATAACTATCTTCAAAATGAACTAATTTTTCATACCTTATGTTATTTTCTTCGCTTGCAACTCTAGCAATGTTCCTTATTTTTTTCTTGCATCATCTTCATCATTAATCTTCTCTAAGAAACTCTGCATCTGATTCTAATTTTCAAAATAATTTAGTCTTATGCACTTGGGTATCATCTGCTTTACCACTAGATTTTGTGCTTCCTTTTCTCTACTTGTGTAAGTCTCATCTTCTACATTTACTGTATTACCTTGCTCTTGGTTTTCATGTTCTTTCTGGTCTCTTCTTACATTCTAATCAACATATGTATTTCTACATGATTTTGATAGATTATTAAAGCCTTCATCTACTCTGACATTTGCACTTTCTACTATCTTCCTCAACCTTTTGTTATAGCAATTGTATATTTTTCTTTTGGTAGAGTATCCAAGGAATATTCCATCATCACTCTTGATGTAAAAATTTATACCAAAAGTTCTGAAATATTTTATTGTAGGAAAACTTCCATACCAAAGTTCATAAGGTGTCTTACATGTTCCTCTTTTAATTTGTACTCGTTTAAATGTGTATACTATAGTGTTAACCGCCTCTCTCCAAAATGTTTGTGGAACATCCCCTTCTAACATCATAATTCTTGTAGTATCAAGGATTGATATGATCTTTCTTTCTACAAATCCATTTTGTTGTGGAGTTATTGGTGTATACAATTTTCTCTCAATTCCATGTTCTTCACAAAAAGTATTGAACTCACCGGATGTGAATTCCCCTTCTCCATCTCAGTTCACTAGATGTGAATTCTACACTTGTGATTTTTCCTAATTCATCATCTTATACCAAGAACTAGGTTGACAAAATCTAAATCACCGATTCTTAAAATCAATGCACCAATTCTGAATACCTGATCCATCTCTGACCATTAGATTATGGTCATCATCCATAACAACCACCTCAATATCATTAATCTCCCTGATAGAAAATTTTTTACTTAAGCAACATGATTTACCAAACAGGCCGGCCAAAAAAAAAAATACAAATAAAGATATTATCATTGACCAAAAATTCAACCAATCAAGTCCTTCTAATCCATGTGGATCACCAACTCATCAAGCACATACCTCTAAAACATCCTACAACATCATGAATAGCACATTAACATCTAAATCCATTCCAACCATTGGATTTAGCCACACTTCTTTAGTGAACCTCAATACATTGTCTTATGTAGTATGCCTGCTAGAAGTAGAGGTCATCATAGTGGGTGAGGTAGAGGTTGAGGCTGAGGCTAAAGTTAGGATAAGGGTAGTCATCAAAGCTCTTCACCGATTTCTCATCATGAGGATTCACATGAGGAGAAACAATAGGATGAGTATTGTGAGGAAAAGGAGGACATAGTAGAAAAATAGTTAACATAATTATTTAGAGGGTGCACAAATGTGTAACTTGCTTCAGGAGATCCTTAATCAGTTGGATAAAAGACAAGACAAAGGTGATAGAGGCCAGCAAGTGGAGTCTCTGTTGGAAGATTTTTTTAGCATGTTAGAGATTGATGTGTTTTGAAATTAATGTTTTCTCATTGATATAAACATACTATTGTTGTTGCAGACAGTGTGATCACTTTGGATGAGTCGAGTTATTCAGGTGATAGGTTGAAGATCTTGGGTATGTGCAGGATCATGGTATGCCAAAAATTGGCGATGTGTAAAAATCCTCTTTTCACTAATCCAAAAGTATACTAAAAAACTTCTTGAATTTTTAGTAGTTCTGGGTGTCAGTACACCTAGCTAAACCAAAAGCCAAAGCACAAGCCTAATCAGCTATCCAATTTTTTCCAGTAAAACTTAATTTGAAGGCCTGCGGGCTGCGTTCTTGGTTCATTATGAAAACGTCAAACACAGCCCAATATTTCAGATATCTGAAACCTATTTGATATCCAATTTTCCCATTTTAGATTTATCTCCAAATTGAAAAGGTATGTAAAATTTTTAATTTTTATTTGTTGTTTTTTAATTTTTAATTAACATTTGTAGTTTTTTTTTTAAATAATAAAAACTAGGGTTTAAATGATATTGTTTATCATTTTTTCTAAAATTGATTATAATTGTGTATTTTGGCTTTAATTATAATTAGACATGGACTCAAACCAATTAGAAAACCCTCCCAATGACCCTGTTAATAATCCAGAACCACCTCCAAAAAATCCCCCACCTTCAGAAGAACAACCAGTCTCAAACCCTCAACCTTTAGAGGATCTCATAGGAGACAATCTAAATTAGCTTAGAGGATATCAGACTACATATGTCAATATCCCCACATTGTGCCCCATGTTTTCCACATTTATATCCATTATTGGAAACATGGAGAAAATTACAGAGCAACATAATGCTGCACTTCTTTGGCGCGATTCCATGCACATCGAGTTTGACGATGGGCTAGATTATGATCAGTTTGTAAAACTAACTATAATAAAAAATGACATATGTAACCTTTTGTGGATCCCAAAACTGGTTGAAAAGTGGACCCTTAAATGACCAAGTTGTCAATTAATTGGTGCACAAATGATGCAATTCATGACCACTTTTGGGACCGCTGGTGGATGATTTTTGATAGGTCACCCCACAAAAATTTGGATGTCCCATTATATTTCTTAAGAAAATTGCATGCAAAATTTGTGCTCTATCACAAGGTAAATTATTGGAGCATGAGACCAAACAAGGGAGTAGTCTTAGGCACTCCTCAGGATAGGCCATGGGCACACTATGTGAAATCTTGCACATATGTCCCCCGTCCTAAGATTTCACCACCTCCTACAGTGCAACATCCTGATATTATTCTTGAGGTCGACACACAAACTATTCAATCCATTCACACCTTGAGTGATCTACTAGTTAGGTAGAGTGAAACATTGTTGCCTCCTCATGCTGATGATTATGGACCTTCCAAATCCTCCATGAGCTCACATGTTTGTGTGCCCCACACTTGCATTATGTGCAAGAATATGTTCTTGGGTCCCCTGAATGATAGTTATGCATATAACTACATCTTCAAGGTGGACGATGCTACACAACACACTATAGGCACTAAAGCACCTCATAGAGATGTGCATCAGGGGCATGCAGAGACATGGACTCCTACTATTATGGTAAGAGTAAATAGTTAACTTGTTACATTGTATTTAATTTTCAACGTTCATATTTTTGATAGAAATTTCTTATAATGATTGCCCACTTATGTTTTTTTATGTGTTCCATTTATGTTCAGTTGATGACAGAGGAGGAGATGGCACAAGTGGAGGGGTCCATGCTTTCGGCCATTTCATTGGCCTTGACACTTCCATGGTACATATGTTTTAATGTACTCATTGTTTTCCTTTTTTATAATAGTATATACATGTGTTTTCTAATTTTTATGATCATCTTATTACATACTGAAACAGGTTTCACCAGTTGCCACTGGGGGACAATGTGAGGGGGTTTAGGCATCTGGTTTTGACAAGGGGAAGGTAATTAAGTATTTTAGATTGTTTATACATACATGTATACTTTTCACTTGTGCCTACTCATTTTTAATTTACATAGTTTATTTGACAGAGGGTGGTGTCTGACAATGTTGTGAGACCAATTTGCCATGGTAGAGTCACATGCATCTCAATTTGTAGTGATAACCCCATGGTACATATATTTCTAAATTTATTTGTGTGTATTTTACTATCAAGCATATATAATATGATCAATTCATGATTGTATCAAGTATCTATTTAACTTTTGTAGGTCACCCCTAGTTTGAGGGAGGTACAATGCCAAGGGTTTGTTTCATTGATGGCCCAACCGAAATTGCCTGAAGAAAGTTCAACACAAGTAAGTTTTAATGTTAATTCAATTATTTTGTAAACATATATTTTCTACCAATGATTTAACATTAAATAGTATAACTCGTAGATCAATCTCACGTTCACAAACATATACAGGTCAGAGTCGACATTGGTGACATTGTCCCTTCGCTACCAAGGGCATATGTTAGGTCTCCTGACTGCATGAGGAGACATAGAGGCAAGGTACATGATAGTTCAATTTTAAAATTTGTTTATTTATTATTGTTGACTATGATTTTGAATTTTTATTTTTTATTTGTAGAAACCATATAAATTAAGTAATCTAACTTGGGGTTTCACTTTTGTGTTTGAATGTCGGATCCATCAGAGCCAAAGAGTACTTTGAAGAGGCTTCATTTTGATGATCCACTAGTAGAATAGGATGTCCTAGAAATATTTGTAGTTGAACTTCTTATTTTGAGATGCCATATGGCACATTGAGATGACGTATGCCACATTGTATCTAGATATGTTGATTTTGCAACTATTTTAAGATGGTGGATGTGCCATATTTTGTACAAAACAATTTCATATACACATCTACATATTCATTTCTGGTTATTTTTTTTAATCTTTGTCATGTGTTCTATGTATCTATCATTTCCATATTATATCTTTTTCATGTGTTGTATGTATGTATTATTTTCATATTATGTCTTTGTCATGCAATGTATTTATGTATGTATGTTCATTTTCATATCATATCTTTTCCACACTTTGTATGTATGTATTATTTCCATAATACATCTTTTTCATGTATTTTATGTATGTTCATTTCCATACTATATCTTTGTCATGTGTAATAAACCTAATCTTTTCCAAAGCAACAACCTTGAAAATCTTTTGTCGAACCAAAGTAATAGGTGTAATAGACCGCAAATGGGCTAATAGAATCCAAATTTGCATACCCTAATGATGTAGAGGAAATTGGTTTGACAATATTAAGGTCTATAAGAGGTCTATGATTTCAAAGATAAAGAAAATGACACTAGGAAGCCCCAAATGCACCATAGGCTCCAATTGCATAAAATGAATGGAAAGACCTACCCACCACCTCTAGCACCTTGAATCAACTTCCAAAATCATTCTAAACTTTCTCTAAGACTGAATGATTGACTCTAGTTTGTAATTGGGTTCACCTGGCCAACTAGAGCTACCAGAATAGACGGTTTAGTCCTAGGATGAACGGTTTGAAAGATGTGCCATAAAACAACTTTCAAATGAGAAACAATGCAACTTTTTGCACCAACTGAGATTGGGTCACCAAATGGAATCTAAGTGTAATATGCCATAACTGAGACACATGCTTGTAGACCTTCCCAAGATGGTCTTTATGCACTTCCCAGATCTCTTATATCTCTCACGAGATCCAAGATATCGCTCTCCAAAAATTGCTGCCCAATTTCACTTAGTGCACCTTGGGAACACTTTGGTCCAACATGCACTAGAAAATTCTTGCTGATATGTGAGAAAAACGGTATCCACTAGAATTTACCAGGCCAACTAGAGCTAAAGGTTTTCTCCCACCATGAATAGTTTGAAAGATGCACCATTGAGCAACTTTCAACTGAGCAATAATGCAAATTTTTGCACCAATTGAGATCAGGTTGCCAAATGGAATCCGAGTGGAATATCCTCAAATTGAGATACATGCTTTTAGACCTTCCCAAGATGGTCCTTGTGCACTTCAAATCTCTGATATCTCTCATGAGGTCTGAGATATCGCTCTCCAAATGTTTTTTCCCAATTTGACTTAGTGCACCTTGGGAACACTTTGGTCTGACATGCGTCAAAATGTTCTTGATGCTACACAAGAAAAAATAGGTATCCAATAGCCTTTTCCTATCCAAATAAATCTTATGGAGTTGATGGTTTGGTCCCACGATGAACGGTTTGAAAGATGCACCATTGCAAAACTTTCAACTGAGCAATAATGCAAGTTTTTGCACCAACCGAGATCGGGTTGCCAAATGGAATCTCCCAAAAATGATCCACTTTCTTGTAGACCTTCCAAATATAGTCCTTGTGCACTTCACAAATCATTGATATCTCTCATGAGGTCTGAGATATCACTCTCCAAAAATCACTGCCCAATTTGGCTTAGTGTACCTTGGGAACACTTCGGTTTGACATGCGCCAAAACATTCTTGATGCTAGGAAAGATAAAAAAGGTATCCACTAGAATTTAACCAGCCAACCAAAGCTTATGGATATGATGGTTTTCTCCCATGATTAATGGTTTGAAAGATGCACCATTGAGCGACTTTCAACTGAGCAACAATGCAACTTTCTACACCAACTGAGATTAGGTTTCCAAATGGAATCCAAGTGGAATCTCCCAGAACTGAGCCACATGCTTGTATAACTTCCCAAGATGGTCCTTGTGCACTTCATGTATCTCTAATATCTCTCATGAGTTCTAAGATATCTCTCTCTAAAAATTGCTCCCCAATTTGTCTTAGTGCACCTTGGGAACAGTTCGGTCTGACATGCGTTGAAATGTTCTTGATGCTACACAAGCAAAAAAAGATATCCACTAGCATTTACTTGGCCAACCAAAGTCAATGGAGCTGATGGCTTTCTCCCAAGATGAATGGTTCTTTATGCTCTCAAATTGTTAGTGGTATGTTTGAAATTTGAATTGTGAAACTAATCATGAATAAGCTAGTCAACACTCTACTAAAATTCAATTATATCAATGTTATCAAAAGTCTGACATATAGAATTACTCAAAATCTTAGATACACAACTGTATATAAAAAATAAGTGTCATTTTCACTTGTAAAGTGTATACGTTTAACACATGGTACTTGATGAAATCTACATTCCAATCCCTTCATTCAAAAGGAACAAAAAAATTTAATAGAGAAAAAAGAAGTTTATAGGTTGACAAAAATATTATGAATGTATAAGTAAGTAAACAAACCAAAGAACATGACTAGTCAAATAGTGAAGTTTACTGTCATAAAAGATGTGCTAATTAAATGCACACCTCAATCTTCTATATCTATCATATACGTATCCAAATGTACCTACAATCCACATACAAAACCAATTTTATTGGCTCAAACAAATGAAGCAAAAAACTGCAATTAATGTATTGAACGTAAGCATAATAAACATGGAAAAATTTGTAGTGAGTTGCAATTACCTACTGAAGTGTGCCTGAAGGTTCATCTCTCTACTTGAGGGTATTCAAAATTGCTTCATGAACAATAACACTAATAGTCCAAAGTTCTTTTGTCTTTGGTTTTCCTTGATGTTTGAACAACTTAACATTTGCTACTATAACAAGGTGTGAATACGTAAGAATGGTTTTGTGCTTCTCATAGTCTTCAAAAGCCAGAATGCCATTATTTATAATCATGTATGTGAGTAACCATGTTATCGCAAAAAAATGTGATCTTGTTAGATATGTGTACATATCATCATCTGTCACTGGTTGTGCAAGTTTTTGCTTTCCTTGTACATAACATGATTACTAATAATCCAATCTCTCATCATTCAAGTGAACAATCTGTTAGTTCTTTTTCTTGCTGACATATGAAATAATCTTGGTGAGCTTGCTTTATTTTTCCCAAACACTAATCATGCAAGATACAAAATTACATAAATAGGGTTTTTAAACCCTTTACACTTTGAGCTCCATAAACTTGGGTGGGAATACCCCTCTGACTTAGAACAATCAAATCACAAAATAATTCTAGCAGATATAAATGGAATTACAGAGATCAGTCTCTGCAACATTTATTTGATAGATTTTGACATAATGACAAAGATCAATTTTAATATGATAGTCACCTATTCCAATGGAAAACAAACCAGTGCTTTATCCTAGGGTATGGAGTTACTGTGAATATTCATAACCAGTTGCTGTAAATATGAACTTAAAACAAATATAGATCTGAAATGAAAATAGATACACCTTACATATCAACCTTCACACATATGATAAACTAATTCATCAAATTCATTACATACTCTGAACCTTATTGAAATAACCCTAAGGCAATTTTAATCTTTCCTTGGAAGAACCCTAAGACAATTCCAAAATCCACCTAGCAGACATATAAATTGAACATTCCTTGAGCATTCAATTTAAATAGAATTCATAACATAATAATGAAGACAAGTAATCAATCATAAGTTTTATAACTATTGATGGATTCCATTTTTATTCATATCAAAAAGTACTTACATCCAACCATAAGCTTTCAAAACCCCACTTCAAATATATTGGTCTTAAACCAAAGTTTGTACAATTTCAACTTGTACTTCCAAAATGAGAAATGGCTATCCTTTTCCCAGTAGTCTTGGCATCCTTTTATAACTAAGGATGCAACAAGCTATGAACTACATGGGAAAGATTTACAAAATCTTTGCAACAACTTTTACAATTGACAGAAAAACCAAATTTAAAATAGAACATGGGTGTCACAATGTATGCAAAGTCTAAACAAAATTTGTTGTTGCACTTGAAAATATCTCTCTTATCCTTTCAGCTTCACTTCCCACTTGTTCACCTCCTTGGCAGTGGGCCAATCAAAAGTCTTCTCTTGATCCATCTTAGTAACAACTTCTGTCCACCTGGCATCCATGGTTGTTCTGGCCTTGGCAATAAAATTTGTCATATCTATTTCAACCTTAAAAAGGTTATCAATTAATTCATTACAATATCTAGCATCAGTATCCTTTTCCAGGTGCTGTTTCATTTCCTCATCCTTGCATAGTCCATCAAATTCTTCTTCCATGTTTGATTGTGGTTTTAACACACCTGATTCATCATAAATTTCTGGGACTAACGGAGGGCACTGATAACCAAATAATTACAATTTGTTATCTATTAGCTCAGCTTTGCCATTGAAGAAAGCATAAGTATCATTCACTTCATTAATCATCTCAATAGTATCTATTATTTTGTCACGAAAATCATCATTGTATAACATTGCTGTCTTCAACTTGTCCATTAGCCTATTAATTCCTGACCAAGTTTTGAAGGTAGGCTCCAGAAATGTCATGGCTTCAGTAGCTATCTTTGAGGCTTCCTATAGTGAGCCATATAGTGTATACACTATTTCAGTCTTTTACTTCAAAACACCAATCTTATATTGTAGTATAGGCAATACAATAGACATAACATTATTATTTTGTCCCTGTGATAACTCCTTAGATTGGCCTTCTACCAGTGCTGAGTCCTCTTTTGTTTCTATTGCAGCATCTCTTTCATCTTTTGATACTTCCTGGGGGGCTGTATTTTTCTTTATTTCTTCCAATTCTTCCTTTAATTTTTCTATTAGCTCCTCTAGTGTGTGGTTATGAATCACAATTTCTTCATGTTTCTTGGCCAAAGCCATCATTTGACCAAAAGTTTTTTCATATCTTTTAGACAAGTCATCCACTTTTTCCAAGTTCATAAATGACACTTGGATCATAAGCTAGGATATCTCAGTATCACTTGTGTTCTATAGGTTCCAAATCATTTTATCTATCCTCATTTCTTCCCTTATGGTCATAACCAAAGGCTTCTGTGTAGCAGGGGCTAAGGACTAAATGGCTAAATTCTTAGACTTAGGATCAAATCCTGTTCCTTTCAACCCCTCATCTATTTCAAATTATGTTTTCATCAAAGGGTCTTCTTGCCTTCTAATTTGATCAATAATGAAAGTGGACTGCAAGTCCCAATCAGGCATTAACAACACCCCACTATTCTGTACCAATAATCTAGCCTGCTCCACAGTAATCAATTCACTCTCAAGATCATAATCCTAGAGTGTCTTTACAATCTCCTCATTCTTTTCCTCTTATCCTTCACCTATGATCAAGATTTTCCTCAAATCTTTTTGTTTTAACTTGATCAAGAAATTTTTGAATTCTTCATATTTTATGAATTCATCATCCTTGATGAATTCAATTGCCATCATTACTCTCTCATCAATTTCTGGAAATAGGATCATCTGATTACCTCCATGGCCTTCATCTTGAGGCTCTTTCTGCCTTTTCCTTTTCAATTTCCTAAAGTATTTTCCATGCTTTGTTATCACAACTTTAGCCAAGCTTTTTCTATCTTGCACCATCTTGTGCTTTGTTTTCTGTTTCTTCTTAGGCGGTTCTCTGTTAGAAGTAGCTTCTACACCAGCCTCTTCTTCTTCTTGATGTTGTTCTTCTTCTTGTTCCAAATGTTCTTGATCATGTAGTGCAACAACAAGAGGGGATCCCTGCGACTATGCATCATCAACACTGAACTATGGTATTTGTGCCATTAAAGTGCCATATGACTTCAACATTTCTTCCATTCTTTGCAAGTTGGACTATCAGGGAAAAAACTAGAAAATGTTTTGTCAGATTCCTTCCACTCTTTTTCAGCCCTTAGAAGATCCTTCCATTTTCTTCTTCTCCCTTGAATCTCAAATCTATCC
Source organism: Thuja plicata (assembly GCA_018584345.1). Lineage (NCBI taxonomy): Eukaryota > Viridiplantae > Streptophyta > Pinopsida > Cupressales > Cupressaceae > Thuja > Thuja plicata. The sequence continues at coordinate 1,343,155 of MU223815.1, read as the reverse complement.
AACCTATTCCTCACAACATCTTCATCATCTAATGGCTCATGATATTTTATTGGTACCCAGGAAACCATAGTTTTCAAAGCTATCTTTATGAACTGTTCTGAGTCACAAAATCTAGCAACTATTGTGGACATCCTATATTGTTTTAAGAAATCATTGATCAAATAAAAAACTCTCTTCCCAATAGAGAAATCAAACCCCACCCATAACCTAGGGATAAAAGTACCCCTCCTATGTCCTTCTAAGAATTCTTTATCCACCCAGGTGATTTGCCAAATGAATTCTAAAAATGAAACCCTAAGAGGAACTAATTTGGGGAGAACATGAGGTGGTTGTGAACAACCATATACCCTTATAACAGTGAATTGGTCAAAGAAAAAAAATTCACCCCAATTGTGAGTAATTGGCCAATTTTGAAAAAAATGACAAGGTCTTAAAATCCTTCTAACCTCAATTGGTAACCTCTCCCTATCCGCTCCCAATAAATCAAAATTTGGATCCACAATCCAATTATAAAAACATACAAAAGATGAGTTCACAGAAGCAATGTCCCATGCCTAGGTCCAACTTTGGATTGGCATACTGACACCATATCTTGAGGTAAACATATCCAACTCTTTATCCATGGATGCCTTTTTGTAATACAAAATCATAAACATCAGATGTGAGTAATGTTTAAAAGTTGGTACAAGAACATTTGACTATATATCTACTAGTGCAATATGTATAGCTTCAACTATGTACCCCACATAATCATAATCTAAATTGACCTCTAGGTGCTGGATATTCATGGCCATCATAAGTAGGTCTAGAGAAATAGTAGAATCTCCATCAAAACCTAAAACTTTTCTTAGGCCATACACTATGCATTTCACATAATGGTGGAAAAGGGTCAGGTTGAAAGGTGGTTGAACATTATCTAGGATTATCACCAAATTTATATCTACCCTGGGCATGAATCTGGGCATCTCATACTTCTTGATCAATTTCTCCCTCTTTTTTTAATCTGCCTATATCTTTTCCAAGTCAATTTCTGTGCATAATGCACCAGTGATTCCAAAGACCTCTGCTACTGATCTTCTATTTATATACACTAGGGATTCTTTGTTCTTCTTTCTAATTACCCTAGCTACTAGGAAATAATTCTTAGCTAATCCTTTAATAAGGTCTATATCAATATAGACATCAGGAACAATTAATTTTTCCATATTCAATTCCCAAGGATTGCTAATAGGAACTACTTTAACCCTATTATTCTAGAAATAATGGAAAAGAGTATTACCAGAGAAATTGGGAGTAACAAGATTTCTGCACTGGCACCATCTATCCTTCCATTCATCCCAATTGGTGTTGTTTACATTTGACGTTCCAGGTAACAACTCAACAAATTATTCCACATATTTTTTCCCTGCAAATTTCTTCTTCTTAGACCCCTGTGAGGCTGCACTGGTAGTAGCTTGAATCATCTTCTCTCTTAGAATGCAGTCTCAAGAAATGAGCTCTGTTGCTTTCTCAGAAATTCTCAAAGGAAAAAATGAGAGTTGTATAGAAAACAAGCTCAATCATTCATATTTATAGCCATCAAATTAGTGTCTTGTCTGCTTGAATGCAAATTCTCACACTTATAGTGTCATACAATCATCTTTCTGAAACTAATGCTGCCATTTAATTCACACTATTTTAACCTTGCTGGAATAGAGTATGCACTTTTTACCTTTTTGTATTCATAAGCCATGAATGAACCACTTGTCAACTTGTCGCTCACTCGATGTTTGAGACTTGTATTCAAAAATGTCCTTGCGAGTGAGCGAAAAGACCTTTCCTTACAACCAATCACACACTCATAGTCTCTCTTTGTCTGGACTTATATCTTTCATGACTGCATGATGACCTAAATAGTAGCTTGATCATTTACTAGTCGCACACTCGCTATCCCTTTATTAGTTACATTTACACCTGTGTGAGTGAGCGGTAGCACACTTCCTTTTATCAGTTGCAGACTAGCTGCTTAAAATTTCACTTTCTTCAAACCCACGCGAGTCAGCAAGTAAAAAACCATTGCTCAAGCTTTCCTTGGTTGCGCACTCACTAACCTCTAGCTCATCATGTTTGAATATGAGCGAGTAAGCAATGATTAAAACCAATCATGAATTATTTCCTCTCGCACACTCACCGTGCCTTTTTAATCTGCTCTTTTATCTTTGCAAGTGAGCGATGATCCATTTCTTATAGCATCTTTTAACCCGTCGCTCACTCGCACTAAAAAATACATCAGCCCAATACTATCAGCGAGTGAGAAATGATGTATATTATCCACAGTCGCATACTTGTGCATTGAAGTTCTTTATGATAAAACCTTCTACGAGTGAGCGAGTACCTTCAATAATCCTTCACAGTTCATCAGCCGCATACTCGTTGACCTTTTTTGACTTGACTTTGTTCATTAGCGACTGAGCGACAACTTTCCTTTTTCCCTCATCGCACACTCGTGAGCTCAAAAAATTAGACAACAAATCACTGGCGAGTGAACAATAACAAACTTGATCTTTTAGTCGCGTACTCACGCACCTCAGAACCTTGAAAGCTTCCATCGTGACTGAAAAACAAGAACCACTTAATCATTAAAATATACTGCATTGCCTACTCGCACAAAAAAAAACACATTAGTCAAAACCTCAGCATGTGAGCGATATTTTTAACTTGACTTCCTCGCGCACTCGCATAGAAAAATACATGAACCAAAACCTTCAGTGAGTGAACGACTGACTTGAATTTATAATGCTCGCTCAGTCACAGACATAAAAGATGATGACATAAAACAACTGCAAATGCGCAATATAAGATTTCAACAAGACAATTTGATGACTTTAACCAAAATTGGGATCTTTTGACATGAAAAGACACAGATTCTAAACAAGAATACGTGGGAACAAGGCCAATGTTTGAAATTTGAAAATTTTCAATACACAGTGCTAATAATGGCTCTGACTGGGGAAATTTAATTGCAAGATTAACATTAGAAACCAAAACTTTGGGAGGCAAACCACAAATTGAAACAAAATTGTACATGCACACACAACAAAACCATAACTTAAAACAAGGAAACCTATTCTACTGTGCATGGAACAAAAAAATTTATGAGAAAAAGTGCTTTAGGAATTGTCCATGCACTGGCAATTCCTGTATCTCACCATCAAAGTCCTTCAGAAAGTATGAGTTTTGACCATGAAACTCTTGAACTACAAAGGGGCCCATCCATAATGATTCAAACTTACCATGTTTGCCCTTTTCTTCTTTTCTAGCATTCCATTGAAGCACCATTTCATTTATCTAAAACTTTCTTTCAGTGGCTCTTTTATCAAAAATGTATTTAGACTGTTATGGGAGCTTCATATTTCTTTTGTGTGCCTCTGCTCTTATTTCTTCTAATTCTACCAATTGATCCATCCTCTCCATCATGGGTTCTTGTTATTCAAATTCTTCTTCTTGCAAAAATTTATATATCCCTATTTCTCTTTTCACTGTTACCCTATCAGCCCAAAGGGCTAACTTCAACTTCGAGTGCCAAGATTTTTTATTTTTCTACAAAATCCTCTTAATGATCTTCATGATGATTTTATTGTTGGACTCATGGTGCAGAGCACCCTAGGGTTTAGCTCCAAACCCTAGAAAATTTTGTTGAGTGATCAAAAGGAGCAGATCACAGTTAGTTTTTGGTCCTTGTCATTAAGTCTAAACAGTTCTTCATTCAGTCACAAAGTCGCAGAGCCAGTGGAGAGCAGAAAAATCATGCATCGCACACTCGCGAGCTAGTCATGAGCTAAGTTTATTAGTGAGCGAGTGCGCGATGAGTAACTAGTCGCTCAGTCGCAGACGGCTAGTATAAAAGACAGTGCGTGACAATGTGACAAGGAGCTCATCGCACAGTCATGAGTCAATTCACAGTCAGTGAAAACCCGGTGCGACAACGCGACGAGCACTTAATCGCTCAGTCGCTGAAGACAAACAGTTAAGTAGGATGTGCGAGTGAGTGACACCTTATGCATCGCAAGGTCACAGGTGACTTGATGGTTAAGTGAAAAGCATGGCGAGCGTGCGACTACGGTGTATCACTCAGTCGCAAAGCAACAGGTATCTCAGATGAAAGCATCGCGAATGCGCGACGGGAGCTCATCGCTCAGTCGCAAAGGAAATGGCAGCTCGGGTAGAAGTATGGCGAGTGCGCGACTGACTATATCGCAGTGTCGCTAATGAATGTCCAGCTCATCAGAAAGAGAAGCGAGTGTGCAACTAATGTGCGTCGCAGACTCGCAGAGTAAATAACAGCTCGTGGAAAGGCAGTGCGGGTAGGCGACTTGAGCTCATCGCTCAGTCGCAACCTAAAACATAGCTCGGGACAATGCATTGCGGGTGCGCGATAAAGAGTCATCGCTCAGTCGCGAGGTAAAATTCAAGTCAGGGAAAGACATAGCGAGAGCGCGACGAGCAGGTAATCACTCAGTCGCAGACCCAGACATGAAATGTCAATTTCATTCGCGACTATGCGATAAAGAACAGAAAAAGTCAAATGATAAAACATAATGACGTGTCAGAAGGAGAAAGAGTTGAAAAGTCAGAAAATGCTAAAAAGAATGCCACGGGGGAGAATTTCATCCACGTCGTCGACCATGCAGAGAAAGATGGTAATGACAGTTACAGAAGGAAGACGAAGAGCCGAGGCAGTTGAGATTCCTCAGGCGGATAGGAAACCTAAAAATGGTTACAGACC
>MU223815.1:1310502-1331560 GCA_018584345.1 Thuja plicata | reverse complement strand
GGTGGGTAGGGAACCTAGGAAAGAGGGAATAGGATAGTCCTTCTGGTCAGGGTCTGAGAGCAGCCCTAAGAGACTCAAGGGTGAGTCTAGAGAGTCCTGAATTGAATAGGATTCCTGGTGAGATTCCATGAAGAGAGTAGGAATTTCAGAGAGAGTAAGGTGACCTCCCCATCAACTCAGCTTGTCCATTTTCTTGAGGATGATATGGTGAGGAATAAGATACACTAATGCCATAGTCTTCAAACAAGTCCTTAAACTCCTCAGACCTAAAACACATGGCATTTTCCATTATTAACTTAGTAGGAACACCAAATTTTGTCAAAATATTATCCATTAAGAAATCCATTACCACCTTATTGGTTTCCTTTTTTGATGGAGATTCCTCTATCCATTTTGTAAAATAGTCTGTAGCCACAAGAATCCAACTGTGGGCTCCACTGAATTTTTTTGTGAATTCACCAATAAAATCAAGGCCCCATTGGGAAAAGGGTGCTTCAACAGTCACTGGATTCAAAAGAAAAGCTCCTAAAAAATTTATTTTAGAAGAAAACCTTTGGCAAGGCTCACATCTTTGTACAAATTTCTTAGTATCTTTAAAAATAAAGGGCCAATAGAATCCAGCTCTGATTATTTTGTGAGCTATGGTTTTGGCAGAGTAACGCCCCCCACACACACCACTATGCATTTCACTCAAGACTTTTTTAGATTGTGATTCATCTAGATAGAACAATAAAATTCCATCCCTGTTCTTCCAAAATAAATCACCTTGTATCAATACATATCTTTGAGCTTGCAACTTCAGAGTCCTTTTTTGATCATCTGACATGTGTTCTAGACACTTACCATTTTTCAGAAAAAACACAATATCAGTATAGCATGGCTTCAATTCTATACTGGTATAACTCATATTCACTACCTATACATTGTTGACTTGAGCCAATTTCATGTTTGTGTCAGTCATTAACTTGGCCAAGCCCAAACCCCTTACCAATTTAGTAACTTGAATTTACAGATTGAATTCTTGGATCATGTTGATCCATCAACATCTCTTCCCAGTAACTTTAGACTGAGACAATATATCTTTCACTGTAGCATGTGGCACATAAGCAATTATTTTTGCACAAACTAAGTAAGGTCTAAAAACCTTGACTTCTTTGACCAAGGCACAAACTTGTTTCTCCATTATCTCATAATTAAGTTCTACTGCCTGCAGAGACTTACTGAAAAATGCTATGGGATGTTCAAAACCTTCATCATCCTTCTACAAAAGTACTGCTGCAATGGTATGAAATGAAGCAAAAGAAAATAGAGAAAAAGGCTTTTCATAATTTGGAGATCTCAACACTAGTGCTTGCTGAATAGCCATCTTTATTTCATCAAAAGATAATTGAGCTTCTTTGTCCCATTCAAACTTGGTATTTTTCTTCAGGAATTTAACAATGGGCTTCACTATCTCAGCAAAGTTTGCAATAAACCTTCTTACAAAATTTACTTTCCCAAGGAAAGACTTAACACCTTTGATATTTTTGGGGGGGAAAGAACTTATTAATGGCTTCCACTCTTTCAGGATCAATCCCGACACCTTCTTTTGACACTATATGTCCCAATAATTTACCTTCTGTCACAACAAAGTGACATTTCTTTGGATTTAATGAAATCCCATACTCCAAGGCTTTAGTAAAATTTTTCTCCAAGTGTTTACAATGATCCTCATCCTATTGATAATATGCACTTAAATCATCTTGATACACCACCATAATTATATTTACAAACTCTTTAAAATCCATATCCATGGCTCTTTGGAAAGTAGCTCCTACGTTCATCAGGCCAAATGCCATCCTCACATATACATATGTACCCCATGGGGTAGTAAACATTGTTTTAAACTATTCAGACTTCTGAACTAGCACCTAGTTGTAACCAGAAAAATCATCCATCATGGACAACAGTTCACAACCAATAACCCTTTGCAACAGTGCCTCCATGTTTGGCAAAGAGTAGCTATCTTTTAAAGAAGCTACATTGAGGCTTTTGAAATCAAAACATAGCTTGATGTCTCCATTTTTATTTCTGACTAGGACCAAGTTGGATACCCAAGAGGAATGTCTGATTGGATTTATTACCCTAGCCTCTCTGAGCCTTGTTAGCTCCTGTTGCATTTTGGGGGCCAGAAAAGGATTGATTGGCCTCTATTTTTGTCTAAAAGGCTTAATATCATCTTTTAATGGGATTTCATGCCGGAAGAGATATTACCTATAAGCCTTAAGGTCTTCATAAGACCAAGCAAAAACATGTTTAAAATTCTTCAACAATTTAATCAAATTCATTATCACATGAGGAGCCAACTTCTTTCCAATATATACAATCCTAGGAGCACACTCTGATCCCAGGTTTATCTCCTCAAATTCATCCAATTTGGCTGTAGACTTTTGGCACATATGACTATCATTATCAGTAAACAATCCTTCCAATTGAGGTAATCCTTTAGGGATCTCATTTGTCTACAATTGCAAAATCTCATTTCCAAATATGGTTTCCCTCCCATCAATAATTTCTATAAAATTATTATAGTCAATGTTCTGACCTTCATAATTATCTACACATTGAATGAAAGTAAGGATATCCTCATTATTTTAAAAAACTTGCCAATTATATACATTATCAGGAATGGCAAGCCTATTCTTGGTTTCCATACCCTTGCTAGTGTTAAGTCATCATTTTTCAAGGCCACATTAGCCAAAAAATCTGCCATGATATTCTTAGATCTTTCTATCCAATCAATGGAAAATGCATCAAAGAATTCAATGCTATCCCATACAACATGTTTATAATATTTTATCCTATCATTTTTGGCAACATATTTTGATCTAATTTGGGATATGGATAACTCTGAATCTCCAAAAAATCTTAACAACTTAATGCCATGCTTGATTTCTATTTCTAATCCCAACAACAATGCCTCATACTCAGCTGTATTTTTTGTACATTGAAAGGACAACAAAAATGAGTACTTGAAAGTAATACCTGATGGAGAGACAAATAATACACTAGCTCCTGATCCTTCTTTTGAGCATGTTCCATCAAAATACATTTTCCACAGTCCATGCTGTTGCAATTGCATTTATTCTATTATGGGATCTGTATTTTTCAACTGTGGTTGAATCTTTTCAACCCTGAAATTATGCATATCTACATCCACAAAACAATTCAACATGTTTGGATTAACTTTCTCCACTAGAACAGGAGCCCTAGGCTCTTGAAATAAATTAACTTCATTTCCATTCATAGAAATGGTTGCAAAGGACAAATTCAATTGTACATGTCCTCCCACTGCTGTAGCCCATTGTCTTGATAGTAGCATCCCAAAATGGGGCTGAGTATCTACTACCACAATATTCATTTTGAGAATAGTTTCAGGGAATATAACCAGCTTGACCTCAATACCTTTCAAAGTCCAAATTATAGGCACCTCCCTATTATCCATGGCATAACATCTACCAACAGCAGTATCAACCTTCAATCCTGATTCTTTCATCACACCGTAGGGCATTACATTAGCAACAACTCCTGAATCTATCATACAATCTTTCAATAGCATATTATTTATAAGCAATGTTACATAAAAAATATCAATCTGATCAGGCTCTTGGATAACTACACTTTCTACATAGACTGAGATTTCATCCTTTTCTTCTTTCTTAAATCTTAATTCACAATTCAAACCAGCATTATCATGTATATCAGGCAAATCAAATAGTAGTGAAATAGAAGCTTCTCGATGCTCTTTGATTTTAAACATCTCAACTAAATGGACAGATACATTAGTGTGTGTATATTTGTGCACCTGTTACTTGCGACACAACACTTTAATAAGTCATTAGTGAGAAACAAGGGTTAGTAAGCATATAACACCCTAACATTGACCTATTGCTTTCTAACTAGGATGAGTGTAGAAAATAACATAACAACCCTCAGATTATGCTAATACCGGTGACATAAACAACCTAGCATGAAAGATTCAAGTTTAAAACAACTTATTTAATTACTAAGCATGCATATTAGTCTAAAAATGAGCATTATAACCATGTAAGAAAGTAACTATGGAGTGTGCATGAAGCTATGAAGGAATGGGTAGCATAACAATGCTTTGAGATTTCTTCAAAATCTTGGAATAAAAACACTACTATTTAAAAATTGAGGCCTATTATGATCTCCAAATCCCTTCAATTTATAGAGGAATGGGAGACAAAGAGGGGAGACAATGTTCATTAATGGATCCCCTAAGGTCATTAATGAAGTGTAAGAGCCATTAATGCCTTGGGAATTAATGAGGGATGGGCAAGAGGGAATATCCATTAATGGGTCATTAATGAAATTCATTTAAGAGGCATGGGAGGGAGTAAGGCTCAAATTGGCAAGTTGGTCCTTTAGAAAAGTCATGCTTTAGAAAGTTGACTTTCTCAAGTAGGTTGAGTTGTTAATCATTCCTTAATGGAATGTGACAACATTAGGAGGGGGGTTTAGAATATAATTAGAATTAGGATTAGATTAGCATGGGGGGAATAGGTTGAGATGGGTTAGAACCCAGGGTAGAAGTGGTTGAGATAGGTTAGGTTGGGGTTTAGGGGAATATAAATGAAATGAAAACTTATTTAATTCATTCAAAAATAGGATATTAATTATTTAAGCATTTTATTGCTTTTTAATAATTAAGGGGACTATAACCATTTTAATTAAATTAAATAGGCTAGGGGAATGGGTTATTTGCAAGTGGACAATTGATTTAGGGGTTTATTTAATTTCTTTATAATTAAATACTATAGCCATGTTTGAATTTGATTTAATTTAATTGGTTTGAATTGATTTGAATTATATGGCTATAATAATTAATATAATTCAGTGATAAAAATCACCTAGGACATTAACTTTGATTTAAAATAAATTATGCCAAAGTAACATTGTCATGACATAATTAGGGGTATGATCACACTTAGGGAAAATAGGGTCTATGGTCAGAGCAGACCAAATCTAGGTGGTTACATTTGCCCCTCTTTGAATTGATGTGCGAGCAACGCATTGATTCAAAGAAAGTTTTTGATTTTTGACTTCAGAAAGATTGAGAGTTCTGTTCTTGGTTGTCGAACGAAATGTTGATGAGATCAATCTCGCACTTGATCAAACTAAACTGATAGAATTGACTTTGAACTTGGTTGTTGTACAAAGGTCAATAAAATATTTTTAAAGATACCAACTCTGAACTTGGTTGTCGTCCAAAGATTGATAATACTGGTTCCAAACTTGGTTGTCATCCAAAATTTAGTAAGAATCTTTTAAAATGAAGGGGGCACAAGATATCCAGCTTATGAGAACCAAAGCTTTCTATCTAAAAGTTCTGACTTAGTCAAGGAAACTGTTATGCCCCTAGTTTTTTTTGATAACAAAGTCATTTTAATGCTGTTTCGAGCAAAAGAGAAAAGATTTAATTGATGATAGTGTGATCATGCCCCCTCAGGAACAAAATCGAAGGAAAAGAATAAAATCCCTTTGTTGAAAGAACGTATCACTTGCAGGAAGCGGTTAGGGCAAGAAAGAATGGAGTAGAAGAAGTGGGAAAAGATGATGTATTTAAAAATAAACACACGAGTACCAAGTTAATTATGTGAAAATATGAGTGGTGAGACTTGATAAAATGATGTCAGACCGAGATGTATGATAAAATGTGCATGTTGACACTTTTGTTTGGAACAAATGGAACAAATCTACATTTTTTGGCACTATTGCAAAAATGATACTGTGCTGCAGAAAACATTTTAGGCACCTTCGATTTGGTTCCCGATTGACTAAAAAGAGAATAAAAATGTAGTTGTAGTTTCCTGGGAGGAGTTTTAGAACTCCTAAATGCCTCAAAAGACCAATATAAGCCTCAAAATTTACCATTTCACTATTCATTTTCACTGTTATCCATAGTAAATTTGAGAGCTCTGGAGAGAAGATGGTAGTCCCTATGAGGAAGCATTATTTTGAGATGAGCCATCAACATCAGTGCCCAAACGACTACCCACCTTCGGTAAGTGCTCGTAAAACTACCTCGTAAATTTTTCAAATTTCAATTTCATGCATTTTTGTAGCTTTTACAACCAGTTGAATTTTGGGTCACATCTGGGATTCCAGATCACACCCTACAAAACCCGTGTCGCATCTGGGATTTCCCGAATCGCATCCAGTTTTTCTAATTTTTGCATCGTATCCAGGATACTCTAGATCGTATCCATTTGCCTAGTTTTTGTCTTATTTTTAGTTGAAATTTGTTTTGTGTCGTACCCTACTCATTTAGGATCATACCCTATTTATAGAGTCACATCCTATATTTTAGGGATTGCACCCTGTTGTCTCAATCGCATCCTATATTTCTAGGATCGTATCTAGTAAAGGAGATCGCATGCTGTCTTTTTAGAATCATATCTAGTTGTGAGACTTAGAAATTTATTCTTTTGGACCTGTTTGCTTGCCATGAACCTTGAATTACTTAGCTAATTAGGAGTCTACATCTTTGTTGTAGATAGAATACTGATGTATCATTGTGTTTATCAAAACAGACCCAGTTTGAGGTAGTTGCATTTCGCGGCACCTACCCAGGTTGCGTGCTTGCATTGTCAGAACGTCTTTCAGACGATGAGCGTGCCATAGTGATCCAATGTGGATGATGATCTCTGATAGGGTTACCTAAGATAGGGGTAAATCAAGGGTTGTTGACTGCTCTCACTGAGAGATGGCACTCAGAGCACAACACCTTCCTTCTCCTGACTGGGAAGATGACAGTTACTCTGGAAGACATATGGTGTATACTGCGTGTGTCAATTATGGGCCAGGAGGTACGGTTTGAGGCGATGTCTAATGTGGTGATTGGTGCTACACATTGATATTTCTAGGATGACACCATCGATCAGAGATATCTCTCATGGGACTATATGGTCGATCATTATGATCAGTTATCTGTATACTTAGCAGGTTTGATTGGTTGCATCCTGATGCCCGACAGAGGTCAGCATGGGTTTTTAGTTGGATGGGTGGATGTGCTAGAGTAGATGGTCACCTATAGATGAAGATTTATATGGGGGAACTATATTTTAGCTCATATGTACCGTGAGCTACATGAGATTGTGTATCATTACACCCGTAGTATGACTATGGGTATCCTTATTCTTTAGATTTGGGCCTGGGAGCACATCCTTGTTACACAGCTGATTGTAGATAGACAAAGAGAACCTGAGCAGGCCTATGTATATATGTATGTAGGTCTTCTTCAGCAGCCCCATCTGGGAAAGGTCGAGTACTGGAGCCAACTTTTTGATGACATGACCAAGGTTATTTGGAGGCCATATTTAGATTGTGAGGAGTGGACCTTACATGCTCAACAGGTGCCATATTTATTACAGAGTAGGTACCTCATTGGGAGGATGAGATACATTGTAGAGTGGTTCATGCATACCTAGGTCATGAGATAGTATGATCGAAGACAGGGCAGATCATAGGATATCACAGTATACGCCTGGACTCATAAGGAGGCACCATTATGGGGAGCCCAGTTTAGGTATGAGACTTCCCATCAGGAGATTAGAGATACGATCAGTGTAGATTGGGATCTCCACCTAGATGTTGCAGATGCAAGCTGTTCTGATGGTTATATAGAATAGATGCTTCAGCATCCAATTCCTCAATTTAATGTACCGGAGGAGATCATTCCTCGCATAGAGGATCCATTAGATTACGATCTAGAGGATCATCCAGCTAGGGGGAGAGGAGGAGTTTAGAGAGACAGGGCCGCCAACAGACATGAAGGTCAGGATGGTGGTAGGGATGGAAGGCATCCTCCTCTAGTTGAGGGGGATGATGGTGGAGATGATAGGGGTGGCAGTGCAGTGGGTGGCCATGCAGATGTTGCCAATGGGAGTGGAGAGGGTTGATGTACCTGCTTTATATTTGTTGCCCCTAGGATGGACCCAGGGCCATTATTGATAAGAGAGCAGTAGAGACAAAGGAAGCAATAGTAGAGATAGCTTGACAGAGGACATGATAGATCATAGGATAGGCCGTCTAGGAAGGATTCAGGTAGGGGATCTGGCAGGGATGGTGATGCTCTTTCACAGTGTGAGCAGGAGAGAGAGCAGTTGAGGGCACAAATTATAGCTCTAGAGGCGAGAGCCACAACAGTAGAATCTAGACTTGCTATATCAGATGCCTTGCTTGTAGATAGGGATAGGCAGATGGAGAGACTCTGAGTAGAGAGAGATATACAGGCCCGCACAACCACACATCAGAGACAGAGGGCCACATACTACTATGCTCTTTATCATGCGATAGTTCCAGAGGGGTAGAGAGCAGTGTCATTTTCATGGTTAGCCCAACAGTCTAAGGGGGAAATGCCTCCTCCACCTCTATTTGTACCTCCTCCTCCTCCTCCAGATCAGGGAGAGGGGGGAAGCTAGAGCTGAGATAGTTTGTCCCATTTTGTAAACTTGAGTTTATATTGTATATCTAGATCCTATTGAGATCCTCCTTTTGTACATGACATATACACATATATATATCTGATTCATTCCGACTCCTTGATATGCTGATACTCTTTATGCTAGATTTAGTTTGATTTGTACCATGTTCAGACACATATATATCCAGCTTCTGACCCTGATATGTCTTATGATTGTCTCTTTGCTTAGGTAGAATTATTTGCATATGTGATGATATCTTGGTCTCTTGATGAGTTAGATTTAGATGATGACATCATTTTATGTATGTGTGGAGTTATTACTGATATAAATATGTTTTATGTGAATATGCCATTGTATGGTTTTGATTTTCTTTTATGCAAAATAGATGTATGGATGCACTTAGGATGGAAAAATTAATGCAATGGATGAATGCTTTATTTTTGTACTCTCCTTTTCTATTTTATATGAATGCAAAATGTATGCTATGGATGTGCAATGACATTTGATATCAGAAATAATGATGTAATTAACTTGGATTTAGAAGAAGAAAAATTGAGTTAAATTTGGAGCTCAAAATGCTTTAATGCTTTATCCTTTCTTGTTTATGCCCTATGCAATTGTCAAAGTGTAATGATATGAAGACTCTTAGGACTTTGTCATTGGTATGAAAACATATAGCTTTTTATCATCATTGGGCACTTTTAGGAATAGATACCATCTAATAGTACAAAAATCACTAATACCCACTGATATTATGAAAGTATGAATACTATGTTTTATTGAAATGTTAGAAATAGACTTAGGCATCAAGGCATAGAAGCTAGGATAACAAAATAGTCACCTTCCTTTTACTATACTAGATTCTATGTAAGGCAAGATATTGGACCCGCAATGACCTTAAAAATTCATATCCTTGGGTACATTATGCCTTGTTTACCTTAGTGAGAATCTGGATCAAAAAATAAACAAGGAGATTGTCCCAAACTCATCATAGTTTACACATAACAATGATCAAGATATATGGGGCTATCCACTTTGTGTGGTAGCTCTTACCATAAACATCTATGTTAGGTAAAATTTATAGGATCATACGAGAACAATCACCATACGCAGAAAACCAAGAAAAACATTATGCCCCCCATCCTTGTGACTCTTTGTCTTTGCATAGACGTCATTGAGTAACTAAGAATACATAATAAATCATCAATTGTGAATCAAGGAAATAAAGTTTATGATTACTTAGATGCCCCTAGTTGAAAACTTCATCAGGACATGAAAGAACCATAATCAAACCAATATTAAACTGTGTGTTTAAGTAGTACTTGTTCATTCATTTGTCAAACACAGTAAAGATTCATCAATCAGAAAGTTGGAATACAAGCAATATGGTGTTCCATGTCTGTGCATAGATAGGGTAATCTGTTCATGTTTGTGATCCAATAGAGCCTTTTAGGAACTTCGTTAATGTAAATGTCATGTTTGTATGTGTGATGTTGGAAAAGACACCCTTGTTTTGAAAAGTGACATTGTTTTGCATGTATCAAGAAACATTGTGTTCATGAGGCAAACCATCCTAGAGTAACCTAGAAAACACAACCTACCATGCTAGAAAAGATGCCCCTACTCCAGAATGACCTATTCTTAAGACACAAATGTAGATAAATCGCAAGCGAGGATAAGATAGCTATTTAGGGAATGAAGTTAGTGTTTTGAGCACAGGTGTAATTATGAAGGCCTAGTGTTAGAAATGCTTTTGATAGATGGAGCACTAAACATAAGTGACACCTGATGACCAGGTTTTCACCACTCAACAAGATCCTTTCCTTTTCTTTTTGCTACCAAGATGCCTATTTTACCAGGTGCTCATCAAGGCACTTTTCTCTTTTTCAATTTTTTTTCTTTTTTTTCTTTTTTGAAAGTTTTTGTAGTATCAAGGCACCTGTTTGCCAGGTTTTCACCAAGGATACCTTTTTTGCATGACCTTTTTCCATTGTTTTTAAATTTCTTCAGGATCAAATTTTTGAATATTTTTGGTATTTTGTAAATACTTTTTGTTGTACAGGCTCTACTAGCCAAACATCAAGCGTAGAACCGCTTTAAATGTAGAGTGTTGATAGGATCTAGAAGAACATCTCCCTCAGGTGTAGCCAGTTGATAAGCTCTAGTCCCAAAAGTATCAGTGATAACATAAGGTCCCAACCAGTTAGGTTCAAACTTTCCTTTCTGCCCTTTGTTAGGCTGGTTCTTAGGATTCTCCTTGAGGACAAGATCTCCCACTTCAAACTTGTGTGGCGTTACCTTTTTATTGTACCCTTTGGACATTCGTGCTTGGTACACGTTCAGATGGTCGAATGCCTGTGTCTACACTCATCTAGTAGGTCTAAAGAATTCACCTGATCAATGTGGTATTGCTCATCAGTAACCAGACCTTGTAAAGATATCTGCAAAGATGGGATTTCAACCTCAATAGGTAATACTTCTTTAGCACCATAGACGAAAGCAAACAGCATGGCTCCAGTTGGTGTTCTGATGCTTGTTCTGTAGGCCCATAGTGTCAGATTCAGTTGTAGATGCCAGTCTCTGCCAGACTTACTTACAGTTTGGCGTAGGATCTTGAGAATTTTTTTATTGGATGCCTCAGCTTGTCCATTACCTTGAGGGTAATAAATTGAAGAACAATGTTGAGTTATGTGGAACTGTTCACAAAGGTTATCAATGTCTTGATTTTTAAATTGGCCCCCATTGTCTATTACAATTGAAGAGGGTATCCCATATCTACAAATAATGTAGTCCAGAATGAACATAGCCACCTGTTTTCTAGTGGCTTTGATTAGCGACATGGCCTCGACCCACTTTGTGAAATAATCAGTGGCCGTAATGATGAACTTGTGTCCATTCGAAGAGTTGGGATATATTTTTTCAACCAAGTCAAAGGCCCATTGCTGGAGTGGCCAATGTGTGATAAAAGGTATAAGTTCTCTGGCAAGAGCATGGATAAGCTTCCCATGCATTTGGAATTTAAGACATGCTTTAGAAAATTTAATAGCATCTTTTTCCATGGTAGGCCAGTAATAGCCTACTCTAAGCAGTTTCTTTGCTAATGAAAAGTCATTCGAGTGTGATCCACATACACCTTCATGGACTTCTTTTAATGCTAGATTGGACTCTTCAAGTTCTAAACACCTAAGAAGTGTACCATTGATATGTCATCGATATAAGTTATTAGCTATGAGGACATAACATGATGCTATCCTAATCAGAGCTCTCTTCTCATTTCTGGATAGATTAGCAGGAATGGCTTGGGCAGTAAGGTAGGTAATGATATTGGCATACTAAGATTGGTCTGGGGTGTTCAAAGCATAGATTACTTGGTATTCAGGGGTATTAAAAGTAGGATAGGGTAGTTCTTCCACCAAAAATTCATAGAAAAATTGATGTTCTTCCAGTTGTAACATGGATGCCAAGGTAGCCATAGCATCTACAACTTTGTTCTCTGATCTTGGTATCTGCTGGAAGGTGATGAAGACAAAATACTTCCTTAAGTCAGCAACCAGTTGTCTATAGGGCATCAACTTCTCATCTTTCATTTGGTACTCCCCATTGACCTGATTGATAATTAGTTGGGAGTCATCATATATGTGTAATTCTACAATCTTCCACTCCATAGATAGCTTAAGATTGTTTACCAATGCTTCACATTCTAAAATATTGTTGGTGCATGGAAACATCAATTTGTAAGATTTGGGAATCTCGTAACCTTGAGGAGTTATGAATAGGACCCCTGCTCCAGAGTCTTGTTGAGTGAATGAACCGTCAAAGTACATCTTCCATGGATATTTAGTTAGATGCATGATGGTTTCATTAGGGAATTCAATTGTTAAAGGTGCATCATCCTGGAGTGGTGAATCAGCCAATTGTTCTGCAAGGACCTACCCTTTAATAGCTCTCTGTTCTACATATTCAATGTCAAACTCACTTAGAATCAGGACCCATTTTTCCAAATGCCTAGTTAATGCTGTTCTGCTTAGGAGATATTTTAGAGGATCTATCTTAGCGATGAGCTTCTCTATATGAGAGAGCATGTAGTGTCACAATTTTTGTGATGCGAAGATGACTACTAAGCATGCTTTCTCAATAATGCTGTAATTGAGCTCGTAGGTGACTACTGTTCTACTAATGTAGTAGATAGCCCTTTCTTTCTTGGTTTCATCCTCTTGAGCTAATAAGACTCCTAATGATGTAGTTATAGCTGAAATATAGAGGAGTAATGGATTTTCATGAATAAGCGCCATAAGAATAGGAGTAGCCAGGTACCATTTCAATTCTCTGAAGTTGGCTTCATAGTGCTCATCCCATTTGTAGGTAACCCCTTTATGTAGTAATTTAGTAAATGGTTGTACCCTATCTGCAAGTTGTGACATGAATCTCCTGATTGACTAGAGTCTCCCTTGTAGTGTCCTCATTTGACTAATGTTGCATGGAGGAGCCATCTCTAGTATAGCCTTAACTTTAGCAGGGTCTACCTCAATTCCTTTCGCTGAAACAATGAATCCTAGGAGATTCCCTAATTGGACCCCAAAGGCACATTTATTTGGGTTGAGCCTGAGTTGGAACTGTTCCATACGATCCAATATCTTTCTTAAGTCAGCAATGTGAGTACCTCTTTCTTTGGATTTAACCAATGTGTCATCCACATATTCCTCCATGTTTTTGTGCATCATGTCATGGACTATAGTTGTCATGGCTCTTTGATATGTCACATCATCAATCTCTAACCCAAATGGCATGACATTCCAGCAAAAGGTGCCCCATGTGCATGTAAATGCACTTTTGTCTTGATCCTCTGGGGCATCAATTTTGATTTGATTATAGCCTGAGAATCTATCCATTAATGAATACATCTGATAGCCAACAATGAGGTCTATGATCATGTCAATGTTAGGTAGAGGAAAGTCATCTTTTGGACATGCTTTTTTTAAGTCTCTAAAGTCAGTATAGATCCTGATAGATTTATCAGATTTAGACACGAGAACCACATTGGAGATCCACCCTGCGTAGGCAGTGACTATGATAATTCCAGCCTTCATCAACTTCTCTAGTTCTACTTTTACCAATAATGCAACATGAGGATGCATTTTTCTAAGTTTTTTTTTCACAGGCTTGATCCCGGGAGCTATAGATAAGTGATGCATGATTAGATTAGGATCTATCCCTGGCATATCGGTATAAGACCATGCGAAGTTGATCTTCTTATTTTTTAGGAATTCTATGAACTGTGTCTTCTCCTCTTTTGATAAAGATTGTGCAAGGTGGACTATTTGAGGATTTTCAATAGTGCCCAAATTTATTGGCTGTGTTGGTTCAATCAGTATTTAAGACCTTTCCTGAAAGTGTTCAGGGAGGATATCAAGAGTCTCATCGTTTGGCACCTCTGAGAGGTTTTCACCATTGGATACATATTTTCTCTTTACTATTTTTGGATCTGATACTGCCACAAAGTGGTTTTCACCATCGGTCCTCCTTTTCTTTTTAATTTTAATTTTTAGTTTTTGATTGAGAAACCTGATATCCTCCTATGACATGTTCTGATTCCTTGCATTGGTGGAAGAAGGGTAAGGCTCGCAAGCATTGAGATAACAAGCTAGGGTATAGTCATTGGGAAAGTCGAGGATAGGAGTAGGATCTATTTCAGTCCAATTAATTAGGTCTAGAATTATTAATGATAGGGAGTCAGTCCCTGGGAAGGACAGAATATCGTTAGCATCAAGACCATTAACCGACATGACATGGTCTGTTAAGTTAATTTATTCAATGTTTAGATCAATAAGAGTGAGATCATCATTAAAAGGGTCATTGTTAGTTATATAAGGACCAAACTCTAGTGAATCGTCAATAGAAATATCATCATCATCTCTCTGTAAAAAGAGGCTTCTTGCTTGTAGCCTATGAAGTTCTTCTAGACTGATGTAATCACCAGTTTCTTCATCAATGATTGGGGGAAGGAATTCTTCTTCTACTTTAGGATTATCAGTGTCGTTGGGAGTAGTGTTAGACTGTTTATGAGGAGCTAAGGGTGCAAAAAACATGTGAATTGTATCTATTCCAATGTCTTCAGTGGTGAAAAATAGCTCATCCCATTCATAGTCATGAGATTCAGTGACCTCATCATTAGATCTGTTTAAGTATTCAACAATAGTTATTTGATGCACCCGGTTAGCTACCTTTGGATCGAAGTGTGGTAGATCAAGGATATGTGAAACTATGACCAATTGCCCCCAGTTAGGATGTAAATCCTGTTGTCAGGGTGTCTCTTGAGTAATTGTTGCTATTAATTATATCTCTGGACCAGTTGTTGTTGTGTCTCCTACCTCTTGAATGGGAGGTTGTGCTAACAAAGGAGTGTGAACATCTTATGGTACCTCAAAGCTGGGTATATAGCATTCTCCTTGGTAGTTGGGATCCTTTGTGCCAACATGTAATAATCTTTTGTACAACCACTGCTCTAGTTCATCTGTTTCATCACTCCCTTTATCTGAGTGTGGAATCCCTTTTGAAGTGGGTTTATTAGTTTTAGTATTAAAACCCAGTCCTATTTTGTCTTTGGTATTCCAGAACTCCATGGGTATAGGTTCAATAAGCCCTTTTCCCATGTCATTTAGAGGTCCCTTTCCTTTATATCCCATTTGTTTGAGGAAATCATATCCCTTGCCATACTGCTCTAGGGATATCTCTACATGTTTGACCACAGCCTCCACCGATTCTCCTTTGTAAAGCCAGTCCAAGACTGCCTATTCTTCTGTGTTATCTAAAGAAGACGTGGATGCCTTTAACATGCTTGTCACTTTGTGTACTTCTAGTTCCTTGGATGCTGTAGGTGTGAATGTTGAGGAAAGTTTTTTATAGGATCTTGGTGACACTGGAAGTTCTGTAAGTGAGGGAGTCAGGTCTAGCTTGTACTCTCCCATACCTGTTTCTTCAAGTTTTAAGGTTTTGTAAAAAATTTTCATAACCATGTCCTTGGCAGTTTCAGGAGAAATTACATCCATAGCCTCCTTGTTATGCGGGATCATACTACTAGCTTTGATATTATTACAAGTGTAGTTATCATCTACAGGAATCGTCACTTCCACCCCATTATGTGGTAATTTTATGCACTGGTGGTAAGTGGATGGCACAACTTGCATTTCGTGAATCCATGGTCTCCCCAACAGGATATTGTAGGCTAGGGGTAGATCCAAAACTTGACATGTGACGTTCCTCTCAATTGGTCCAACCCGGATAGGTAGAACAGTAAGACCTTTGGAGGATCTTTCTTCCTCATCATAGGCATTGATAGTTATTTTGCTTCTAGAGTCAATTGTCTGTTCTGAGAGATTCTGAGAGATCCAGTCTCTTGATTAGATCAAGGGTATAGATATTCAATCCTACACCTCCATCTATCAACACATGTCTAACACAAGATTTATGAATAAGGACTTCAATATGGAGGGGTTGATTATGTGGATGTGTCAATGACTTATCATCCTCTTCAGAAAAGGAGAGGTAATGTGGCACTGAGATGTGATTGACCATCACTTGGAATTTGTCTATATCAATATCCTTTGGGATGTTATCAGCATGTAGAGCTTGTTCTAGAATTTCCCTATGTACTATGGATATTTTGAGTAACTCAAAAAAGTAAATTTTGGTAGAGGTACATTGCAATTGGTCAACCAAGTCATATTTTTCTCTAGGAATAGTAACCACATGTTTTTCTGCTAGTTTAGGAATAGTTACGATAGGAACTTTGGATGTCAATGTTGGTTTTGGGGGTCCTTTGATTGTGACCTGTGCTTGGCTCTAGGTTATAGTATTTGAGTGGAATGAGACACATTTGATTGTGACCACATTGATTGACTCAGTCTTAATGTCTATCATATTGATCATATTGTCATTATTGGAATAGGTGTAGTTTACTTCATTACTCTTCCCTTTAGATGTTTCTCCTTTTTTGTAATTAGGGAAAGGTTTGTTGAATGTTGTATGATCCTCATTGGTAGTGTGTCCATCTACTTTGATCTTACCTCCTTCAATGAGGTCTTGGATGAAATGTTTAAGTTTAAGGCAATTATTAGTCTTGTGTCCCTTGTTTTTGTGGAAGACACAATAGGAATTATCATCCCACCACTTGGGTTTGACCATTGGTTCCCATGGTTTCGAATCTGGGATTGTGAGAACTTTGTTGTCTAATAGTGTTTTTAGAATAGTCTCAAGGGGTTCTCCCAAAGGAGTGAATGTTATTTGAGGTTTTGAAGTCCATGTCTGACCCTTGCTATTATCATTGTTTTCTTTGGGTATGGGAGCTAGTACTTTGGCATCCTTGCTTGCTTGCATGCTATTAGTTAGATTGAAAACCTCAGGTTTAGGGTTAATGTTAGAGGTGTCAACTACTCCATCATTAACAACATTCTTGTTTTTCTTCCACCATTTAGGCTTGGAGTTGAAGTTGTTGGGTTTGTTTTCATTTTGAAGGGTGATCTCTCCCATTTTGACCATGAATTCCTTAATACGAAGGACATTCTTAATCATTTTGTCGAAGCTTGGTGAGTCTTGCATTTGTAACGCGTAGTTCAATTCAGGAACTAGGCTATTAACAAATATTTCCATCTTCTCTGATTTAGGAATGACCCTTGACTATCGTGCAAAAATATTCCTCCAACTTTGTAGGAAGTGTGTAAATGATTCACCAGTTCTCTATTTGGTATTACATAGGTCCATCATAGTCACATCATGTTGGATGTTGTAGGAGTAATGTTGGATGAATCCTTGAATCAACTCCTTGAATGTTTTGACCTTAGGGTTCAATTTTGAGAACCACTCCATGGCATTACCTCCAAGACTTCTTGGAAATAGTTGCATAAGGTATGTAGGTTCGTGCATGTATTCTATGCTTAAAGCACAAAATTCCCTCACATGATCATGTGGGTTAGTTTCTCCTGTATACTTTTCATACTTTGGTATTGCCACATTGGGAGGAAACGGGACCATAGTGATACTTTTGTCAAAAGGAAATGGACAAATGACATCCAAAGAGTACTTTGTTTTGGGTTTCTCTTTCTCCTATTTGAGATTTGTAAGCTCTGTTTGTATCAATGTGAGTTGCTTGGCAAGGATAGATATAGGAGTTGGTACCTCCTTCTCTTTGAGCTGTTCCACATCATAATCCTTAGGTAATTTGAGGCTCATGGATGTGAGATGGAGGAAGTATTTCTCTTTATCCTCGTCAATCATTTTCTCCATTATTTTATGGAATCTCTTGATCTATTTGAGTTTTTCATATTCTTCTTCAGTGATTTTTTTCTCACTACCAGAATCAAATAAAGGATGGTCAAACTTGGGTTCTTCTTCCTCATTCGTATCTTTGGGTTTATGGTGTTTTCCATTGTTATATTCTTCAAAAGCTTCACTCCATCTACGAGTGTCACTATCCATTTGTGGGGAGTCTAGATCAAGTAGGGAACTACGAGATGTTTCCCCTTGAAAGTATGGTGTTTTAGGAGGCACTTTTGATCCTTTAGATGTGTACTTGTTGCGTCTTGTGTTAACCATGAAGTTGTTTCTCAACTTTGTCAATGTTTCCCAATAGTGCAAGTGAGAGTTTCAAACCGTTCAAGTGGGTGCATCTAGGTAAGAGTAACTATTTGCTGTTGGTGGACATAAATGATGCCAGCATTAGAGAGTTAGATTGCCTTGATAGTGAGCTGGGAATCAAGTTGTTGGTAGAAAGTGGGTAGACCACATGTATTGAACCGATCATAAAAGACTGACTAAGTGTGCAAGGTAGACATTTTAAAAAGTTTTGAAACTTCAACAAGGAGAGAAGAAAAGACAATAGTAACTAGCTAAAGAGACAAAAGGGTATCCTAATCAACTAAGAATTTCTGAGAAACTATTTTGTAAATGCCCACTGTCCTAGATGTGAGCTACCAGATGCGAGCTTTTGATGACACCAGATGCAAGCCTAAACCCTAGATGCGACTATGTACTGACCAAATGCGAGGTAGTATACCAGATGCGATCCTAAATACTAGATGTGATATAGGACATATGGGATGCAATTTTATGATGTCTCTTGTCAGTTTTGATCAATTTTGAAAAGTTTGTTTTGGAAGTGCGTGAAGTTTGTCTGATTGTAGTTTGATTTTGGAGACTTGTCGGTGAGTGAAAAACACTTGTGTTGATCCAGGATTGAATATTTTTGTTTGTTTTGAAGATGTTATCTTTTTAATGATTTTGCAAACACATCAAACAAATTTACATTGTTAGGAGGGTGAAACAGACACTCATCTTTTTCCTATTCTCTAGGTGGAGGATGAAAATCTTTTCTCATTGACTTAGGTACACACTCAAATGCTAATCAGAATACAACCATCATCAAGCACACAATGGCTCCAGTCATGATGTTGTATTAGCCGACTCCAAATGCAAGTGAGGGCACGATATGATGAGTGTCTTGGGGCAATTACTTTTTTCCTTGCACAAATATTATCACCCTTTTGGGGGTGAATCAAGATTTCTTTCAGTTGAAATTATTGTATATTATTGGGCAATCCGTTCGAAACTGTCCCCCATAGAATTACACAAGGAAAAATTGAGGCATATAGCCCTATGAGTACCTGAATATATGTAGTCTCGCAAGCAAGATTCAAGCGGCTTTTCTCTACATATACCCAAGCATGTTCAAGGAATGGTGTTGAAATTTCATGAACAAAACTGACTCCATCTTCTGAGGCTTTAGCCTATGAGGAAGAAACTATTTATAGTGAGTTGAAAGGGTTGGCGTAAAACCTGCCCTCACTTGGGTCATTCCTAGGAGAATTTTTCCTCAACTGGCAGGCCCTCTACTATTAAATATGCATACAAAGGATTGGCGAGCTTTGAATGTTTGGATTTTTGATTCTTCCGAAGAAGAAGAGCATACTCTCCTAATCTAAGCCATTTTCTCCCAAAAAAAAGTCAAGCAAAGTGGTTCTTTCCCTCAAGCAATGTTGTGCCTGATTTAGATGTTCCTATTCAATGAAAACAAGATGCTTGAAAATAGATTTGCCTTGTTCAATTAGCCACGATATTTAGTGAGTTTGCTTGTTCAATTTCTATGTCCCAAAAGAAGTTATACAATGTAGTTGTTTTTATCCCATAATATTTAAATGCTTTGTGTTTGTTCAATTACCAATGCCAAAAGAATTATACGATGTGATTTCTTGTTCAGTTAACTCCAAATTCTCCTCAACCCATAAATTGATGTGTGAGTTTCTGATTTTTCTTAAAAGGAAAAGAGCATAGTCCTCTAGTCAGTTTAGTGATAGATTGGGAAATGCATCTTAATGTTGAACGCTTGTAAATAGATGTCAAGATGGGGTTTTGGCAACGTAAAAAACTAAGTTAGTTTTATTTGTTGCAACTCCCACAAAAAACCTTCAATATCAACCTACAAGCAATCGTTAGGCTGCAAGAAAAGTCAACAACACAACTGGTCAAGAAGTTAGGGTTAGGAAAACAAGGTGTGCAAATTTTCCAACCAGATGCGAGCCTAAAATAACTAAAAATGATACACTTTACCAGATGCAATCCATTTCACCATATGCGATAGCATGTTTACTAGATGCGAGCTCAAACTAGAAACAATCCAGGAAATCCCGAATGTGAGCCTCATTTTTTGCAGTGCGACAACATTTTTCGGATGTAATTCTTTGTCACCAGAAATGATCCTGGACCTGAAAACTAGGCGGATAGATTAGTGGAAAATGATGTCAAATCTCAATTTGAGCCCTACGGTGGGCACCATAAATGTGTGTGTATATTTGTGCATCTGTTACCTGTGACACAACACTTCAATAAGTCATTATGTTAGTGAGAAACAAGGGTTAGTGAGCATATACAACCCTAACATGGACCTATTTCTTTCTAACTAGGATGAATGTAGAAAATAACATAACAACCCTCAGATTATGCTAATACCAGTGACATAAACAACCTAGCATGAAAGATTCAAGTTTAAAACAACTTATTTAATTACTAAGCATGCATACTAGTCTAAAAATGAGCATTATAACCATGTAAGAAAGTAACTATGGAGTGTGCATGAAGCTATGAAGGAATGGGTAGCATAACACTGCTTTGAGATTCCTTTGAAATCTTGGCATAAAAACACTACTATTTAAAAATTGAGGTCTATTATGAGCTCCAAATCCCTTTAATTTATAGAGGAATGGGAGAGAGAGAGGGGAGACATGGTTTATTAATGGAGCCCCTAAGGTCATTAATGAAGTGTAAGATCCATTAATGCCTTGTGAATTAATGAGGGATGGGAAAGAGGGAATATCCATTAATGGGTCATTAATGAAATTCATTTAAGAGGCATGGGAGGGAGTAAGGCTCAACTTGGCAAATTGGTCCTTTAGAAAAGTCATGCTTGAGAAAGTTGACTTTCTCAAGTGGGTTGAGTTGTTAATCATTCCTTAATGGAATGTGACAACATTAGGAGGGGGTTTAGGATATAATTAGAATTAGGATTAGATTAGCATGGGGGG
>MU223815.1:1296914-1307229 GCA_018584345.1 Thuja plicata | reverse complement strand
ACAAGTTCTTCATACTTGTTCTTGAGTTTCTTCATTAAATCCATTAGTTGCATTTAGTTTTCATCCATGGATCAAGTGGGATTATAATATTGTGTTGGGAGAGCACACCCACAAACCTCTCTAAGAGAAAATCAACAAGGCTTTGGGTGCCCTTGTTCAGCTCATCGGAGGTCATGGTGGAAGCTATTGTTGTTTTTAGAGTATTCTTTTAGACATGTTAATGTAGATTAAATGATTTATATCCTCTAATGTTTGCATGTATGAGCGTGCTCCCAACAGGTAGGTTTCCAGCAAAGACACACTTCTGTTTTCCTTTATCAGCATCTATTTGTTTATCACTAGTTGCTGATATATCTTGTGTAGATGTTTGAGATTTGGGAGGCTTTTGACTCTCATAATTAATGACTTTTCTCAACACAGGGCCTGTATCTACATAATCATTTTTCTTAAGCAGGTGTTCTCTTTCTTGGCATTCTTTTCTCAGGGTATCAAGATCTCCAAAAAGTTCTTTATTCAAACCATGAAATCCTTCATTTGCACCCTGAGCTGCCAATTTTAATTGGGCCACCCACTTCTTCAAATTTTCTCTTTCAGTGATGGCATTTATAATTTTTTCTTCTCTAGCCTCATCATTTTTCTGCTTGATAAGAAGCAGTTCATCTAATTCCCTTTTCAAAAGGTTATTATCTCTGAGGACTTCTTCAATATCAGAACTGGAAGAATCATATATATTCATCAAATTATCTCCCTTTTGGTCTTCCACCCATTCGTAAGGGATACCCGATGAACTTGGAAAGAAATTTCCCTTGTAATAGGAGAATGTTTACCTTTTTTATTGAAATACATTCTTTGGTACAGGGGTAAATATATCATTAAAATAACCCGTGGTGTCAGACTCAAGATTCAAAGGTTCAATAATTTCTTTCTCAGGAATGGTACCTAAGGGATGACTTGGACCTATAGATCTAGGCTTCCAAGAGGTGTTGTTATGAGATTCTCCCTTCCTTGAATGGTTTTTTCTAGAATTTTTAGAAACATCACTCTCTAATGTTTCTTGAGAGTGATTCTTTGTATTTGTCTTTGCATTCCTCATCCTATCTAAAATGAAATTTCACACACTTGATATGCTAATGTTCCCCTTAGAAACACTATAGCCAATTACTCGAAGTCACCACCCAAAATACTTTGGGAATAAAATAATGAAATTTCACTATAACAATGATATTAGAGGATATGACACAATGAGGTACAACACACAACTTGTGATTTCAAAAATTGGATTTCAAGGAACTGATATATATGAAATAAGAGTCTCAAATTAACCTTTACATGCATTCCTTGAAAGTCCCTAGTAGAGTCACCATTTTTTGTTAGTTCTTTTTCTTGCTGACATATGAAATACTCTTGGTGAGCTTGCTCCATTTGTCCCAAACACTGATCAATCAAGATACATAATGATAGAAATAGGGTTTTTAAACCCTCTACACTTTGAGCTCCATAAAATTGGGCGGGAATACCCCTCTGACTTAGAACAATCAAATCACAAAATAATTATAGCAGATATAAATGGAATTACATAGATCAGTCTCTACAACATTTATTTGACAAATTTTAACATAATGACAAAGATCAATTTTAATATGATAGTCACCTATTCCAATGGAAAACAAACCAGTGCTTTATCCTAGGGTATGGAGTTACTATGAATATTCATAATCAGTTGGTGTGAATATGAACTTAAAACAACTACATATCTAAAATGAAAATAGATACACCTTGCATATCAACCTTCACACACATGATAAACTAATTCATCAAATTCATTAGATACTTTGAACCTTACTAAAATAACCCCAAGGAAATTTTAATCTTTCCTTGAAACAACCCTAAGACAATTCCAAAATCCGCCTAGCAGACACATAAATTGAACATTCCTTGAGCATTCAATTTAAATAGAATTCAGAACATAATAATGAAGACAAGTACTCAATCATAAGTTTTAGAACTGTTGATGGATTCCATTTTTATTCATATCAAAAAGTAATTACATCCAACCATAAGCTTTCAGAACCCTACTTTAAATATATTGGTCTTAAACCAAGGTTTATACAATTTCAACTTGTTCTTCCAAAATGAGAAATGGCTATCCATTTCCTAGTATTCATCGAATTCTTTTATAAATAAGGATGCAAAAATCTATAGACTAAATGGGAAAGATTTACAAAATATTTACAACAACTTTTACAACTGACAGAAAAACCAAATTTAAAACAGAACACGGGTGGCACAATGTATGCGAATTCTGAACAAAATTTTTTGTTGCACTTGAAAATATCTCTCTTATCCTTTTAGCTTCACTTCCCACCTGTTCAACTCCTTGGAGGTGGTCCAATCAAAATTCTTCTCCTTCTCCAGCTTAGTAACAACTTCTGTCCACTTGGCATCCATGTTTGTTTTGGCCTCGGAAATAAACTTTGTCATATCAATTTCAACCTTAAAAAGGTTATCAATCAATTCATTACAATATTCTGCATCAGTATCCTTTTCCAGGCGTTGTTTCATTTCCTCATCCTTGCATAGTCCATCAAACAATGCTTTCCAGTTTGATTGTGGGTTTAACACACTTGATTCATCATAAATGTTTGGAACTAATGGAGGGCACTGATCACCAAATAATTGCAATTTTTTATCTATTAGCTCAACTTTTCCATTGAAGAAAGCATAAGTATCATTCACTTTATTAATCATCTCAATAGTATTTGTTATTTTGTTAGGAAAATCATCACTGTATAACATTTTTTTCTTCAACTTGTCCATTAGCCTATTTCTTCCTGACCAAGTTTTGAAGGTAGGCTCCAGAAATGTCATGGCTTCAACAGCTATCTTTGAGGCTTCCTATAGTGAGCCATATAGTGTATACACTATTTCAATATTTTTCTTCAAAACATCAATCCAATGTTGTAGTATAGGCAATACAATAGACATAACATTATTATTTTCTCCCTGCGATAGCTCCTTAGATTGGCCTTCTGCCAGTGTTGAGTCCTCCGTTGTTTCTATTGCAACGTCTGTTTCATCTTTTGATACTTCCTGGTGGGCTGTATTTTTCTTTCTTTCTTCCAATTATTCCTTTAATTTTTCTATTTTCTCCTCCAGGGTTTGGTTATGAATCACAACTTCTTCATGTTTCTTGGCCAGAGCCATCATTTGACCAAAATTTGTTTCATATCTTTTGGACAAGTCATCCACTTTTGCCAAGTTCATAAATGACACTTGGGTCATAAGCTGGGATACCTCAGTATCACTTATGTTCTATAGGTTCCAAATCATTTTATTTTCCCTCTTTTCCTCCCTCATGGTCATAACCAAAGTCTTCTGTGTAGCAGGGGCCAAGGACCAAATGGCTAAAGTCTTAGACTTAGGATTAAATCCTGATCCTTTGATTGTATATCTACCAGTATAGTATGTATAGCTTCAACTATGTAACCCACATAATCATAATCTGAATTGACCTCTAGGTGCTGGATATTCATGGCCATCATAACCAGGTTTGGAGCAACAGTAGAATCTCCATCAAAACCTAAAACTCTTCTTAGGCCATACACTGTGCAGTTCACATAATGGTGGAAAAGGGATAGGTCGAAAGGTGGTTGAACATTATCTGGGATTATCACCAGATTTCTATCTACCCTGGGCATGTATCTGGGCATCTCATAATTCTTGATCAATTTCTCCCTCTTTTTGTAATCTGCCTGTATCTTTTCCAAGTCAATTTCCGTGTATAATGCACCCATGATTCCAAAGATCTCTACTAATGATCTTCTATTTATATACACTAGGTCTTCTTTGTTCTTCTTTCTAATTACCCTAGCTACTGGGCAATAATTCTTAGATAATCCTTTTATAATGTCTATATCAATATAGACATCAAGTACAATTAATTTTGCCATATTCAATTCCAAAGGATTGCTAATAGGAACTGCTTGAATCTTATTATTCTAGAAATAATGGAAAAGAGTATTACTAGAGAAATTGGAGTAACAAGATTTCTGCACTGGCACCATCTATCCTTCCATTAATCCCAATTGGCGCTATTTGCATTTGACGTTCCAAGCAACAAATCAGCAAATTCTTCCACATATTTCTTCCCTACAACTTTCTTCTTCTCAGACCCCTATGGGGCTGCACTAGTAGTAGCTTGACTCATCTTCTCTCTTAGAATGCAATCTTAAGAAATGAGCTTTGTTTCTTTCTAAAAAATTCTCAAAGGTAGAAATGAGAGTTGTACAAAAAACAAGCTCAATCATTCATATTTATAGCCATCAAATCAACGTCTTGTCCTCTTGAATGCAAATTATCGCACTTGCAGTGTCATACAGTCATCTTTCTAAAACCAATGTTGCCATTTAATTCACACTGTTTCATCCTTGTTGGAACATAGTATGCACTTTTTCCCTTTTTTTTTATCACAAGCTAGGAATGAGCCACTTGTCAACTTGTCACTCACTCACTGTACAAGACTTGTTTTCAAAAATGTCCTTGCGAGTGAGCAATAAGACCTTTCCTTACAACCAGTCATGCACTCACGATCTCTCTTTGTCTGTAATTATATCTTTCATGACTGCACGATGACCTAAATAGCAGCTTGATCATTTACTAGTCTCACACTCGCTATCCCTTTATCAGTTACATTTACACTTGCACGAGTGAGCAGTAGCACACTTCCTTTTATTAGTCATGAACTCACTGCTTAAAATTTCACTTTCTTCAAACCCACGCAAGTGAGTGAGTACAAATCCATTTCTCAAGCTTTCCTTGGTCGCGCACTCGTTAACCTCTAGCTCATCATGTTTGAATATGAGCTAGTAAGTGATGATTAGAACCAATCATGAATTATTTCCTGTCGCACACTCATCGTGCCTTTTTAATTTTCTCTTTTATCTTTGCGAGTGAGCGATGATCCATTTCTTACAACATCTTTTAACCTGTTGCTCACTCGCACTACACAATACATCAGCCCAATACTATCAACAAGTGAGCAATGATTTATATTATCCACTGTCGCGTACTTGCACATTGAAGTTCTTTATGAGAAAACCTTCTGTGAGTGAGAAAGTACCTTCAACAATCCTTCATAGTTCATCAGTCACGTATTCGCTGACCTTTTCTAACTTGACTTTGTTCATTAGTGACTGAGCGACAACTTGCCTTTTTCCCTCATCACGCACTCGCAAGCTCAAAAACTTAGACAAAAAATCACCAGCAAGTGAATGATAACAAACCTGATGTTTTAGTTGCGTACTCGTGCACCTTAGAACCTTGAAAGCTTCCAGCGTGACTGAGTGAAAAGAACTACTTAATCATTAAAATATACTGCATTGCCTACTCGCACAATAGAAAATACATTAGTCAAAACCTTAGCAAGTGAGCGATATTTTTAACTTGACTTCTCACGCACTCGAATAGAAAATACATGAACCAAAACATTCAGCGAGTGAACTACCAACTTGACTTCATAATTCTCACTCAGTCATGGACCTAAAATCTCATGACATAAAACAACTACGACTGTGTGATATAAGCTTTCAACAAGACAATTTGATGACTTTAACCAAAATTGGGATCTTTTGACATGAAAAGACACAAATTTTGAACAAGAATAAGCGGGAACAAGGCCAATGTTTTAAATTTGAAAATTTTCAATATACAGTGGTAACACAATCTATGTCATCATTTATTATAGATAGAGTGACAAATAAAGGAGATAGATAATGTGGAACCCACGTATCAACCCACTCACTTGACTCACACTGATCCCAATCACATTTAAGACACCTCAAACAAAAACAAGCCAACTTTTGTGTCCAAATGGTCCATGTACTAGCATTTGAGCTTCAAAATGAATGCATTTTTGAAGAATCTTTCACGGTTTTCCAATCCAACCTATCTCTTATTGTTCCCAACTCAACCAACCAAAATAATTTTTGCACCACTGAATCAAGAGTCCCCCCTGTGACAATGTTGAAGTACACCAATCAACAATAAAACGAGCATCAAGGAGTTCTGCACTTGAAATCCTCAATTGATCCTTAACTAGATCTCTCTTTACACATGTACCTACTCCATCATGCTCCCCTTTTCCATGTCTATCCTAAAAAAACTCCAAATATGAGGTACACCTCTCTCTACATGCATTCTACACAACCGATAAAACATACGAGAATTTTTGAATTGACCTATGCAGTTATCTAACCAAATGAGATTTCTATCCATAGAAATATCATTTTACAACACCCACTCAAAATAATTCTCAAAGAAATGTTGGACATATTCATGAGAGTGAGATCTATCATCGCTCATATAAAAATGGTATTCTTTGATTATCTTCCAGTCATCTTCTATACTATCAGGGGAATGTCTATATGTTATGTGCACAAAAATAACAACCTGAATAGAATTGTAATATTGAGTTTGCAACTCATTTTGGGGCTGCAATGTATAGTTCTCTGCAAAGTCAATGACCGATATAATAGTGCCAATCAGGAAAGTGTCCTTCAAATCCTGAATTATTGATCCAACCACTGAGGCTTGTGACTATGCCTTGCATACTTGTAAAAATGATTCTTCTTGAAATCTGAAATAAAATCACCTACATTAAATTATTTTATAACCAACTCACATCTAGAGCCTTAACCTCCACTTTTAAATGTATATTTAATGGCTTCATATACCTTTTTTTGGACAATTGTCTTTCCAAAATCATGTTTGCAACCCTCATGAAAACACAAAACAAACTTCACTAGCCCACCAAACTCTGAGCACTTGTCATTTAAGAAATCTTGTCTATAAAAGAAACATCCACCATCTCTAGGATATAAAAAATGACCTAGCAACTCTCTTGATGATTTTGGAAGAGCACTTGCACCACAATCCTCCAACATTTCACTAGTTTGTAAATTAAAAAGAAGGGATCATAACAATTCATGGTGCATTGAAAACTCCACATGATATTTACAATGACAAGTATTTTGAATCTTAAGAGGCACACAAAAAAAGGCTTGAATACTTCAAAAGATCTTTGTGATATTTGCAATGTTGGATGTGTCTCACAAATTTTTTGATCAACATTGTTTGACTCACCTCCAAATAATGTTTTGGATGCAGGGTGTGGTCTCGAATCCCAATTCTCAACTTCAAGAATTCCTTCACATTTGGTGAAACTCTTGAGTTAGATTGACAAAATAGTTGAATTTGATCCTTCACACCATCGGTAAGCTTCTTATCACAACGTGGAAGTCTCCCACCATAAGCCCATGTATCATTTTGAAGAGGATCATCAATTCTTTCTCTTCTTGCAAGTGTTCTATCTAAAGTTTTATGATTTAGGTTCAAGTCAACACAAGTTTGTATCATCAAACGGGCCTTTCTCAAATGATGAATTAATAAGGAGGTTTTAACAACCCTCCTAGTAGCTCTCTTGTCTTTTTCCTTGGTAGTATTCCCAATGGAATTGAGAGCACTAAAAATATTTCTCACAATAATAACATTCCTCTCCTTTTTCTTGTTCACACTAATCTTCAATTTGACTAGTATAGGTCTCATCTTCTGCATCTTTAACAACTACACAAATATTTTACATTTCTCAACCAATTTCTTGTGGCTAAAAAATTGATCAAAAACTTTTGAAACCACAACCGAACAGTTATTTATGATCTCTTTCCATCAAAACTTCTCATTATGTTCTCATCAATTTCAAGTAACTATTTTGTTGCTCTTGAAGGTCCCAAATTTGAAGTTTGTCTTTCTTCCTTCCAAGGGAATTCAATTATCATATAATTTGGATATTTGTAATGTTTATTTGGTTCTTTTGCACCATTATCATTGTCAATTCCTTCATATTCAATCAGTGGATTTTCATTGCAAATGTCCACACTTCCATTGTCCACATCTACATGTTCGTTTTCAAATCCTACATTTTCATCTTCAATCCATATCTTCTCATTTTCAATATTATTGTCATAAATAATTTAAAATTCATGTTCTTCTTCACTTGAAACCGCATCTAAGGGTGGGCATATGCCCTCATCTTCATTAATATTTAACATACCTTCTCTCTTATTTCTATGGGAAACCCTATCCATTTCTCTATACACTTCAACATCTTCATTTGTGAGCTTCCTCTTCCTTTTATGATTTCGACGGCTACTACTCCCCATGGTGAGACTGTTAGGGTTTTTTCCTGTGTGAATCACAGTGCTTGAAATGACTTCTTGAACACTATACCTCCTAATACTGATTCAGATACAAGAAAAGCCTAATTGCTAAGCATTTGGATAAGATCCTTCTTCATTTTTGAGCTCCACATATACTCAGGTAGGTTTTACCTCTCAATGATTATTGATTACATAGTATATATAAAAGTGGACACTGATTTGCTATGTATCTTTAAACCAACTTATGAAACACCTTGCAAGTGATCAAGCACAACCAAAAGCAAAGCTTAACCAGACAAAATATGATTGTAAATATAGAAAAAACTAGTGATATAAGGATTTTCATCCTTCTTCCTTTTAAGGAGGGATAACCTAGTTGATTCACTCTCCAAGGAATCACTAAAATGGACAATATCCTGCTGATATGAGTCCCTAATGAGTTCAGCCCATTTTTTCTAAGTAACAGAAGTATATTTGATTGAAATGATGTTGATATTGGATGAGGAACAAACTGCAAACTATATCTTAGACCAGTGCCTATTCCTTGGGCTAAGAGTCAATGAAAACATGAACCAGCAGCAATAAACCTATGGAGATATTGTAGAGTGCCTTACAAACTACATGCAACTGAGATAGAGTGCCTTACAAAATATCCTCTCATATACATACTTCTGCATCAAATCTTTATCACAATGCTTTTCTCTCTAAAATTATCTATGAAACTTAGTCCTCTCCTTGAAAGGAACTCATAAATAATTAGACATACTACCTTATAGCAGGTGTATTTCAAATGCCTTACAGGTGAAACACACTAGAGCACAAACATAATGCAAAGAGACAAGATAATATGACAGAGGAAAAAATACATGGTATTCCATTATGTTATGCTCTGCATCCCCGCCCCTACATTTTGTGTGCAAAATGTTGGGTCCCCCTTTTTTCGTTGCTTTGATTTTTGTTGCGGCTCTGTCTTGTCTTTCTTTTCTTTGCTTTTCCTTCTCCGGGGTTTTCTTCCCCGGAGTGTGTCATTTTCTTGCTTCGTTTTCCCCTCCAGGATCCTGGATCCCGGAGGTGGCCTTTTGGTGGGAAGCCGGATTTCGGACCCTGGGATTCTTTGTGATGATATTCCTAAGTCGTAGGAACATCATCATAAGGAATCCACGGGCCCGGAGTCTGGATGTTTTGCCTGGCCTGAAATTTTTGGAGTGCGGAGGATCACTTTTTACCACGGGTATAAATAGACTCGCCTGTCATTATCACACTTACCGCGTTTAAAATCTTTGAAGCACTTAGAGCGAAATAAAGTGATTTTCAAAGCAATTAGTAGAGCAGTTACAGAGAGGTTTGCGATAATCAAAATTTAACACCTTCTACTGTTCTCAGACGTACGCTAGTGCTCCGTGGTAGTGATCTTGACGGCTCGATGAATCAAGGGTGTTGCAGAGTTCTCCTGGTAATCTTTCCTTCCTCCGCCTTCTGCGTTTTCAGGTTGGTTTCTCTGCTTCCCTCCTCTTCTTTCTTTCTTTCATTTTCTTGTTTTTTTATGTTTTTGCTTTTTGTTGTTTTCGGTTGCTTTGTTTTCGTTTGTCTCTTTGGCTTTCTGGTTTTGCCACTTGCTGGTGGCTCGGCTCTGCCAGAAGGTTGTCCGCCTTCTGTGCAGATGTAAACAGATGTAAATAATTTGTAAATAGTCTGTAAATATTTTGTAGATAGTTTGTAAATTCTTTGTAAACAGTTTGTAATTCATTTGTAAATAGCTTGTAGATGGCATGTTCATAATGTAAATAGCTGTATTCTTGTTTCAGCTTTGTCTGGTTTCTTCCCGCGGGAGTCGTCCGTGTGTATACTCATGTATATATGTCTTTTTCTGTAAGCCCCCCTTGTATATATACCTCTATTTCATGTATATACCCTTCGGCTCTATGTATATCCTTCCAGGTGGCTCGACGAGCTGGTCGAGTCACCCTTGCTGTTGGTTTTTCGCTTCAAGTTTTCTTCAACGCAGGAAACCACTTGTTTGAAGCTCGGCTCGAGGCTGGTTTCAAACAGGCGGTTTTCTCTCTCCTCCATTAAGGCTGTCAGACCCTTATTTATTTCCCATG